>CAJUYI010001673.1:46039-93480 GCA_910591695.1 Galerucella pusilla
TTCCAACTATTCAAATCATTTATTAGCAAACCAACACTCTTTCAATTTAAATTTTGAAATTTTGCATATAAAAACTAAATCCTTCAAATTAAATCCTTTAGAAGCCCTAGAGATAAATAAAAACAAATATTTAGATAATCTTCTTAACGACCAACTTGATATTAACAATTCTCTATTATTAAACATTTTTACCTAGAAAGATTCCTGTAGGATGGTTGTGAATGAGTTTCCAGGTAAACTTGTTAAATACTTTAGTTAATCCCATATTTAGACAAATTCATTTCATTTCCTTGTTAATAGATCATAATTTTATTGTTAAATATCCGTATAATTTAGTATTAAGGCACTGTATAAATAGAAAGTTTCTCTTATACCTCCATTCGTTTGAAAAAGCTACTGTGTTAGCGAAACGCGTCACTTTATGTTTAAATACAATGTAGATTTAACAAAATAAAATTGTTTGATTTCATAACAATACTAAGATATTTTCACATTCAATTCTATTGTATTGTTAAATTAATGATTGACGATTTTGATTTTTGCGCAAGACAATTGGCAAACTTCACGTGACTCCTCCATATATTAAACGGACTCTACCTACTTTGGAATAATCTAATTATTTTTTCTCCAGGGTTATATTCATTGAATGCGACTTGAACGTATGTAGAGAACGTATTCGATATAGAAAAATAAATGCAATCACTGGTTCCGTTGTGAATCTCAAAGAAAATCCGTCGGCCGAAAAAGAAAAACAATTAATACCCCATCCTAAATATGATATTCACATGGTCAACGCAGAATTGAATTACTATTGCCAGAACTATGGATCTCTAAGAAAATATTGTGGTGCTACAGCAAATATTGTCAATGGCGATCTGAATGAACGGTTGGTGCAACAAAACGTTATCCAATCTTAAAATTAGTGTCAATGTTCATGGATTAGGTTGCTACAGACCTTAGTTTTTTTAAAGTATCCCGTTTGATCACCGGGTCTCGAAGATTTAGCGTGTAGGCATACATATAGATGCAGTGAAGAGAGGTCTAGCATTACCTCTAAGGTTGCGCATCCGTAATTCTCTTGCAGATGAGTCGTTACACTTTCTGCTACTCTGTTTTTGCCCTTTGTTGCGCTGTTTTGTTTCATCTGACCAGCACAGCATATAGCAGCATCAATTTCATATAAAATCTCAATCGAATAGAGCCAATTGATTTGGAAGTGTACGGCTCAAGTTTATTTTCTCCAGTGGCTAATCTATATTTTTGCTTTAAGGTCGGTAACAGAGATTATAACTGCAATAATATTGAGGGCACATCCAGCAGCACCGCCAAGAAAGGGCTTGTCTGCTGAAGATATGAAATCCTCGTCGTCATCTTCAGATGATTCCTGTGGTTGCCCAGTTGTTTCTTCAAAAATTATGGATTGCTTTATTAAACAACTATAAAAATCTATAAGCTTTTATTTATTATAAAATGTTTTCATTTATTATACAGGGTGTTTCATTGAAAAAAAAAACACCGACTATGGCATACTTGCGTGAATCACCCTGTACATTCACATTTATGTTTACATAACGCACAACTCAATTCAAAAGTTGACCTGTCTTGGCATTTTTTATAATTTTCTAAAAAAAAATGACATAAAGAATTTTCTTCCATAAGTGGTTTCTACACTGTATGCATTTTCTTGTAAATTCAAGATTCCTAAAATTTACAAAATAATGAAAAGTGCCGTATTTCGTATAAAGCAAAAATTTAATATCCATTGCAATATTTCAAAGCCATAGATTTCCCACCACAGGGCAGTCCAAATATGGTTTTATAACACAAAATACTAAAGCACAATCAAAGTGAAAACAAAAGATTTACAAAATAAAACCACTTAAATATCAAATGGCTTAAACTGAAGCTGGTTTGTTTTACCCGTTTCCAAGATGACATTGACATTTCAGAGCGCCATCTATCTACTTTCCCCAATCTCCAATCAAATGTTGTCTTTGTCACGCCGCCTAGCGTGTGTCCTCAACAGTATTGTTGAATTCATCGCGTGATTATCATGTAAAATGTTTTTCTAAATGTTAATATGAAAATGGTTCCAAAGAACTTAATTATTGTGTTTTTAATGATATTGTTGGGTGAAATATCCAATGTATCATCATCATTCGGTAAGTTTTGTAGATTATTTCAATAATTTTGGCTGTTGATACGATAAAACAAAGATAAAATATCAATTTCTAGTAGCGAAAACAAAATGAGTAATGACCAAGTTATTCAGATTAAGAATTGTTATTTAAAAATTAATATTATATATGCATAAATTAGAATATAAAACTTCCAAAAAACAGATTTGTAAAATTCTTAATAATTTTGTTAATTAGTTGAGAATTTTTTTTTGATCTTATATGATAACAGACCTACTGAGCTCCATCACACTACTCAACAATCACCCTGTACATTATTTCGCGTGCCAGCAACAAGCTTCTGATACAATTTCTTATGTTTGCGTTATTTTATGTAAAGTATATTTCACGATATTTCAATTAGTCGGTATATTTATTTTAATAATAAAAGTTACAATAGTAAGTTAGTAGACCAGGGTCGATAATTTTTGGAAGAAAAAAAATAATAGTAGGATAAAACCCATTAGAAAATGGATATGATATGATATAATTGGAAAAAAAGTGAGTTTTTGAGGGTTTAAGGGTTTATCTCGATTTCCGGCAAAGCTACAAGTCCTACGGTAAAAAGTTGAATGGCAAAGTCGTGAGTAATAAAAAGCTCTGCAACTTTTGTATTCACAATTTTTACATATAACCTTAAAATTTATGTGAGAAATACAAATAACCAAGTTTTTGGTTTTTTATTTTCATCTTTTTCAAAAAAAGTATTTTTTTACGAAATTTTGTGAAAACTTACCTTATTATGTCCCAAATACACTGTAATTTATTTGATTTGTAATTTTTTTTTTCACCCTATTTTGACTTAATATCAAAAAAGCACCCTAAATTTCAATCGGAAATTCTCGCGTCAAAATATCAGTTTTTTTCAAAAAGGCGGTGCGCTTTTTGTTCATTGAAATCTCTACTTTCTAATAGTCTGAAAAAAACATACATCTCCATGGTAAATGTTCTCAGAAAATACAAAAAAATAAAAAAAAACTAGAATTCGAAGCTTTTTTTATTCACTATGTAAAATTTCATCGAAAAAATGTGATCGCTGCAATTTTTTCGAGTTAAGAAGTTTATTCATCAAATTCGAATTACTTCCAGCCCCAATCTGTTGCTGTGAATTCGTTGCCAACCAAATTTAAAGCTTGTTCTGTAACAATGCAGTCCTTCTGTGGCTGGGAGGTTTGCCAAAATGGAGGATGATTTAATTTTTGCCAATTGATTTTTTTGTAACCTTTATTGACTCAGTGTTATTGTGACTGTATATTCGTTTTTAAAACTATATTGTGGGGAAATCTGATCCATTGGCATTTCCAGTATTGAATCTGCCTTTATTTCTTCATATAGCTCTGCCACTGCCATTAAGAAAATTGTCCAATTCAATTATAAAATTTGACAGCTTTATCTCAAATCCCAGCTGGGATCCAATCAAAATTAAGATGTCACGAATACTCCCAATTCCTTTATTTATAAATAAATATAGTTTTTACATATTTGCGTTTAAATAATTCACTGAAAGTTGTCGATATAAACATAGATTTAATCGATAAAACCCAATGTTTATCTTTCAAACTATGTCGTAATTTTTATTTTTTATTTTCATTTTGCTAGTAAAACCGTAAATATTTTAAAGAAAGTGATAATGGTCGGAATATCAACCAAAAGCTTCCAGGCAGGATGTTCGTAGATGATTATTAATGGTTTTGGTGGTAATCCGTGTGTTAAGACATTTTCTTAATCACCAATTTGTTGTATTTCTGGGAATTTTTAAAACTTAAATTAACTGTGACTTGACGAGCTTATACTATCTATACAGAGCTCGGCAAAAGTCCGGGATCGGACAAATATCGGAGAAAATATATATTTTTCGGAAAATCTTTTCATACCAAAAATTTTACTCCAGCTTAAACTATAATTTAAAAATATTTTGAAATATCTCTGTATATTGGAGATCTGACGCGATTTCTATGAAAATTGGTATAGATGGAGAACAAGTTATGGCGAATTGCGAACATTTTCTAAGCTGTCTGATTCAGACTGGGAGTAATTACAAATTGATTGAATGTGGTTCATTTGCTTGATAACCCACCTAACTTTACCTACCCACGTAACCCATCTAACCAGACAGACAGACAGACAGACAGACACAGGAACAGGGGGTGAATAGACCGTTTCAACGGAACCTATCTTGTGGTAGCAGCGCCCCTGGTCCACCTATCGGTTTTATAAGAACTAATAGAAGCTAACTGTATTATTTCAGCAAATAAAAAATAATTGACTGATAATTTATTCAATCGTACAGTCAGTGATATAAAAATAAAATCGCGTAAATTTAAAATTATTTTGCATGGATGCATTGTTGTAAAAAATAATTTACGAATTTGGAATACTTGTCAGGGTTCCTTCATTCTAATCCGTCCATCAAGGCGGTCGCTAAAAAGTTGAAGACGGCTCTGGCTCCTACTGGAAATTCTTCGTACTGGGCTCAAGTTCCTTCTACCCCTAGTTCGCTATCAATTAACTACTCAATGCCGCATATAGTTGATAAAAAAGTAGAAGATATTATCAAACCAAACGCCAATTATAGCATTATTTGTCAAGGATACAGACCTCTCAAGTGGACGGTTCCCAAAGTTAAGGTATAGACATCAATTTCGAACAAGTTAGTTTTTTTATTATTCATCATATTTTTTCTAGACCACAAAAACATTGACATCATTCAAGACAGTAAATGTGACACCACCCAATAGAGAATTTAAATATGGACTCCGTTTGGATATCACTAACATGTCTTATCAATATGTGGGTTTCTACAATTGCCACTTCAATGATACCGAAGATATCAGTGACAAAAATAAAGAAAATGATAGAATTTATTTATACGTTGACGGTAAGACAAGGAGACAAAACAAAACTTGATAATTTCTCTGGGATATAAAATGGGATATAAAATGTCATACTAGTTCATTATTGTGTTTTTATTGCTTAGTTACCAACTATCTAATGTCGTACTATATGCCCGTGCTGGCATAAAGTTCACTTTATGGCCCGCGCGGGCATAATAAGAAATCATTTTTTCTTCAACTCCTTCAATAACCATATCCTAAGCTTCTTTAGACTTTTTTGGCAACAGATTTACAGTTGCTTTCTCTGCTTTTTCAATAATTTCGTCAGTAATTCCAAAATCTTCGTTCATTTTGACTTCTAACTTTGACACATATAAAATTTAATGTGATATTATGACATTTACGTTTGCCAACATTCACCTATTAATTCAAACCGGATTTTTTAAAACACTGATTTGTATTGAGATTGGATTGCAATAACGAACTAGTATGACATAAAAGTTTGTAAGTAACGCAGGCATAAACAGATGTGTATACCCTCGGGCGACTTACAAACCCTCGGGCCAGAGGCCCTCGGCTTCGCAAGACGTCGCCCTCAGGGCATAAATATCTATTTATACTCTTGGTACATGAATAACTATTTGATTTTAGATGAAGTTAATTTGGCAGTGGATGATGGTGATGATGATAGAGGCACCGTTAAAGTTTTTACAGTGATTGGGGGTACCTTTGTCATGCCATGTCGACCAACATCGCCATATGTTAATGTTACACTTGAAGATTATTTTACAGGACAAGTAAGCCTATCACAATAATATTCCAATGAAAAACCAGACCCGTCGAAATTCTTTTCCTTTCGACTCTATACCTATGTAATATATAAAGTAAAACCTTCTTATACCCAATAGCATTTATGGTATAGTCAAAAGCGCTCTTGTTGTGCGGGTTCAAAGGTCACCAACCATGTGTATCAAATCAGAAGACACAGAGGTTACCAAAATGTGAGATTACAAATATACCTGGAGAAAATAATGATGGTTGATGTTTCCTGCACACTGGTTGACGAATTTCCACTTTTTCCTTCATTCTCGAAATAATCTATCAGATTGAGTACCATTGTTTTTGCTTGAGGATGCAAAATACCGGAAAATTGCTTCATATTATTCATATTGTCACTTTGAATTGTCAAATTGACATAACTGACATTTAAATGAAAACTTCGCTGGTGAAAGACTTTTTACAATCGCTGAAAAGTAAATACATATCCTTTTTTCTCCCGTCAAAATTGCATAAGTCTGTCTCATTCATCTTACGGATTTCATTTGGAAGTTATGATTAAAAGCAATAAAAGAAAACTATTGTTGCTTTCCTTTATTTGGGCTTCAAACACTTGTGCGTGACGCCTCAGTCGTCGCGACTTTTGAGCAAATCGAACACGATTTTTTAGGATGCTCAAAACCACCTGACATGTGCCAATGCCAATGAATTTCCTGTGTTGTTAGAAGAACAGCTTTCGATTATAATGTTTTTGATAAGAAAATTTTGCATATTTAGATATTTTTAGTAAGGTTTAAATCGTATTAAATCGTAATCGGCACAATCTTAAGCTTTAAATAAACGTCAAACCGGACAAACGTCAAATGTAATGTCCGTGGCTTGAAGCTCATACTTTTCGGTATGTGCTTGAAGGGCAAGGGGAAGGTAAGACTAGGCGCCACGCCCGAGAATAAACGAACGGAATTCATTAACTACGAGCTGCTACTAGCAGCCAAAAGTAAATAATCGAAAACGCTTAAAAACTGTGATAAGCATGATAACACTGCATTTGACTATAGTAGCTAGTTGTATCACTTGAAGTGGACAGAGCATTATTACGAATGAACTAAATTTTTCCTTATTTTACAGATACAACTAAATGTATTTATTGCTGAATATGACACCACGTTCATCTATAATCCGTTTAACGGAATTACATCTAACCTTACCAACGGAGAATCAGATGTAACTCAGTATAATTGCTTATTCAATAGAGATCTTAAAAGGGAAGAAATATCCATGCTTGTGTATATTGAACGTAGGTACCTTTAACTTTTTTGAACCTCCAAACACAGGTACATGTATACATGATAAGTATTGTGTCCTTTTTGAAACTAATCTTTTTATAAATAAAAATGATAATATTATCAAAGTACCGAAATGTTTCAGCAAGTATTCCTGATATTCCGCCACCTAGCTTGGTAGATCAAAATAAAGGACATACTGCGGAAGGAGGAAATATTAGCTTGAAGTGTCAGACTTCAGTGACTAACAGGGTGACGTTTTCCTGGACAACGCCTACAGGACGTTTTGATGTTAGTCGAAAACTACGAGGCTTGTTCAATTGAAACCCATCTTTGGTCCAGGAAAAATCTATTGACAAGTACAGTTACAAATAACTACCACTACAATTGAGGCACATATCCCACTGTTTCACCAACCGATGTATACCCTGCTTATAGAATTCTTGTGACTGCTGCTGGAAGAATTCTTTCACAGCGTTTTGTACTTCAGCGTCCGACTGAAAACGGTTACCTTTTAACGCCTTTTTTAGTGGCCCAAAGATGTGAAAATCGCAAGGCGATAAATCGGGACTATAGGGTGGATGCTCTAATATCCCCCATTTCTTTCGTTGCAGATTTTCTTTCACTGCGTTGGCAACATGAGGCCGAGCATTATCACATTTGGACGGATTGTTAACAACAAACGCCATTTCAAAGTCACAATACTTAAAATCGCTGTCGAATATAAACGAAATAAACAGATCAGTGTGACGTTTGTATACACTACTAATGTTGGAAAACGTCAGTTGAATGATTACAATTGTTTCCAAGGCTAACCTGACCGAAGATGGGTTTCAATTGAACAAGCTGTTATTAATACCTACAATACTTTTTGGTAGACTCCGTTTCACTCAATACAAGGCCACGTGAAGTTTGCCAATTGTATTGCGCAGAAATTGAAATCGGTCCTGTTTATCTATATAACGACCGATTTATGCCGACATCATTGAAATTGGAGGTTTTTTATGTAGCAATCATTTACTTTTTTGTAAATGTATCTGCGAGTGTTGTGTGTTTCATTTGATCTAAAGCAATGCCTCCTGAAAAACTTGTTAGTGTTGAAAAATTATCCACAGTCAACGCTACTGACTTCAAGTCGAATATTAATGTTACAATATGGTTTTGACAGCTAGTTCGCGCATAGGACTGCAACTTCACGTGGATCCCTTTTACGTGAAACGGAGTCTAGATATCGAATAATAGTTTTATACTATTATCGGCTTACGAAGTTTTTAAAATATTTCCAAAAAACGAGACCGTCCAACCATCATTTGTTTGTATTTCAACAGCAAAAAAGGATGATACTGCCGGATACAACAATTAATTCCAATTCATTGATTGTTATGAATGTAACATTGGATGACATGGGAGTTTATACTTGCAATTTAGCCGATTATCAAAACCATTCTTCTTCTTCGAATATAACAATTGGAGTTTTTGGTAAGTTACTAGGATGATGGTGAATTATCTCGGATACTCAACTCCATAACTAGTTAGGCTAAAAATTATTCAAGCAAATGTTCAAAAATGAAACAAAAATGAACAAAATTGCTTTTAAGTGTGATAAGATTTACTTTTTTAGATAAATATGAGCATTTTATTAATATGAGTTATGTAGATTACTCAAATAAAAGAGTAGGGAAAGCCGGAGATCCTTATCTGGAACTAAAAGCTAGTGTTTGGGGTCATCCAGAAACTAACTTCACTTGGTAAGTTAACTACTTTATAGATATGAAGCTTAGGATAAAATTATTATTCCAATATCAATGTTTCAGATATAACAGATGAGGTATTTGTTTGACAAAAATTATAATTTTAGGTTTCGTAATCTTAATGATACTATTCCATTTGTAAAGGGGCGAAAGTATGAAATATCCTACACTAATAATTCGAATCAAACAGACGAAAAAACAATAATTTTAAAAATCAAGAACCTCGAAGTGAACGACACCGGTGATTATACTTTAATTGGAAGAAATAAGTATGAGAATGGATATCTACAAATTAATGTAAATGTTACTGGTAAGAATTATTCAATCCATTATTATAGTCGTCATAAAATTGGTAAATGCATATCATGGATTTGATAGAACTTATTGGTTAGGAGTCTCTCCACTGTTACCTTTGCAGCTTTATTGTGCGTCAAAGTTATAATAAACTAGAGCTAAGTTAGTTAATCCACAAATTATAAGAATTTCGATTTTCTCCCCTAGCTCCTGGCCATTATATAAATGCTGAGTTTTGCAGAGCCTTAAAATGGCTGTTTTGCATCATGTTGCTGTTTGTACAGAGTTCTTTTTATACCACCAATTTTACTCCAACTTAAACAATAGTTTGAAAATAATTTGAAATATACAGGGTGTTCCAATGAAGTGTGACGTATCAAAGTTTTAGTATAAGTTGAAGTGAAATTTGTTGTATAACAAGATCTCTCACCAAATCTATATTTTCTTCGATATTTGTTCCGTCCGTTGACGTTTTCTGATACCACAGATCAGCCTTTAGGAACAGTTTTGCACAACTTACATCCTCCCAAGCAGTACATACATTTAAAAAAAGCCCATAAATAACATCAACGTAGTCAAATTATGTATCTAGTACCTATGCGTTTTTAAGACAATGGTTGATACATGTTTTGGGTTGAAATTTGATCCATAACTCGAAATATATTTCAGGAAAGCCTTCCGTGTCACTTCGAACGGATAATTTTCATTTATTTGGAGAAGAAGGTAAAGTCCAATGTATTGCTGAAGGAAATCCAACTCCTGATATTACTTGGGAATACAAAAGTTGTTTAAGACCAGAATGCAAATATTCATTTGTAAGTATCAATTCGAACGATGAAGTTGGAAAACTGTGACGCAATTTAAATTTCAGGTTAAAGGTGAGGTGAAAAAACATGAAAAACTTCAAGTAACTTCTGAAATTGGAATCAATGCAACTGAATCAGGTTTTGTGAAATGCATCGCAAAGAATACAGAAGGTTTGGATGAAGGCGTAACATTATATCAAGTTACAGGTTTGTATTTATGGAAAAATTTTTGACAATTCTAACAACGAGCCTTTTTTTGCTCAGTTCAGCAGATCTGTTAGTTGGAACGAGTCCAATGTCCCACGGATATCACTACCACCGTACACTAACTACCGACAAGTAAATTCACTTGCGTCGGAAAGTTTGAAAATTTTGGTACATCTTTTATCCGGCGCCTTACACGTCTGTTATCATCATACAACAGTTACGAGGGACAGTCGTGTGGCTGAATACGTGATTTACGGCACAATCTGATACATGTTTTCAGGGCACAAAATACTACTATAGGAAAATTTATTTATCACAGCTTAAGATTCGATAAAGTAAATTATTGATTAAATTGTTATGTTTACCAAAGTAATGATTACAAATGTTTAAGTATACTTAATTTGGGGTGTTGTTTCTGTAATTTTTCAGTTTTAATGTTACGATTAGCAAATTTCAGTGTATAATAAATACGTAATCTTGTATACAATGAACAAAAATAATCAACTAGGAAATTTGTACAAGGATGACACAATTTAACATTCTTAAAGCCATTATTAAGCTACCGATACCATATTCAGGGGCTATTTTATTAAATTGATCTATAAATGTGTTTTCCAATTCTATAACGAGTTCTACAAAATTTTTGGGAGGCACAACCATACAAATATTGGATGAAACAGTATAATCTTTATATTCCATAAAAACGGTAGATTCTCCTTCTAGATCATTTATCTTAATAAATTCTAAGCAAGTGTTACAGGAATGCTGCAATAAACACTTTTTAAGTAGTTATCCAGTAACGTATACCAGTGCATTCCCATCCACACTTTTTATATTTCTATAATCAGTCGTAAAAATTTTAGAGGAGTGTAGGTATTATTTGTAGTCGTAGAACTAACTTACTGTACTTTGAGCAATTCAGATTTTTTTTTTTTTATTCAATTTACGTGCTCGGCAACTATGGCCACTTGCACAGGACGATTACAAAAAAACAGTAATTAATACAGATAGTTACAAAAAAATAATTTAAAGTTTATGATATAGTGATATATTTTTCAAGAAATTCAGTGTTGGCTCGATTTGGTTTGGGTCCCCTAGGATGTCTTGCAGCTGGGATTTGAGGTTATGTTGTCGTCTTTTTGTGCTAAATTGTCGACAATCAACCAGGATGTGTTTAATGGTAAGTGGGCACTGGCAGCTTTGACAGGAAGGTCTGTTGCTTGAGGTCATTAAGTAGCTATGCGTGAGTTTGGTGTGGCCTATTCGAAGTCTCCGAAGGATTGATAATTTTTGTCTAGAGAGTTCAGTTGTCTCAGTAAACAGAGGTGAGTTGAGAATAGGCTGGATGGATACTAGTGAAGTCTTGGTGGAGCTCCAGTGAGTTTGCCACGTATGTGTAGCGATTCTTTTTGCTTCTGCCTTAATATCCTTGCAAATTTGGATATGAGCAGTAATTGTGGCAGTAGTTGAAGCTGATTTGGCATGCTGATCGCCCAGTTCATTTCCAGGTATTTCAGATTTTGTATTGAGCAAAAATGCAAATTACAACTTTTTATCCTATTATAACATTGTTCCACCGTTATATTGGCATATCGGTGGTTTCCTTTAAAACCCAAAGCATTTTTCCAAGCTTCACATCTGCAAAATAATATAGAAAATAAAAAATGTTTACTTGTATACTACTAAATTACCTCTTTTCTCACCTAATTTTGTCTTTTGAGCATCTTAAAAACGGTCTTTCTTTCAGTTTACTGCGACAATCATCAACAGAACAATATACCACTCCAGGCATTTTGCAATGAAATAAGTCACCATAATATTTATACTAAATACAACTTTATAATAAAAATATGTATAAATATTTTACTGCTCACGCAAAAACAATGATCTGCTTACAAAAACGAAAACAAAACAAAAATTATTTTTACGAAATTCCGATCAGCAACACATTAGCATTTCGTGCTACCCCTGTACTCAACACTTTCTCGATTTAAACTAGCCAGAACTCGCCAGACGATAGGAGGGGTAAGGAAATTTTCGGTAACCCATAAATTGTCGAAGTGAATTTACTTGTCGGTTGTTAGTGTACGGTGTTACTACTCAAAACAATACACAACCCATTCTTCACACACACACAAATCATGGAAAAAACTCTCTCTAATGTTTATTTTAATTTTATTTCAGATGTTCCTGGTGGATTTGCCATAACTGGGTTTGCTGATACGGCATTAGTAGATACCAAATCAAAAACGGCTGTATATGCGGAAGGAGAAACTATTTCCATTAAATGTTCAGCTACTCTTTCAAATTATAGTCAAGTTACTTGGCTTTTGGATGACAAAGTTATCCAAAAATCTGGAAGTGAGCATTGACCGAACAATTACATTTCATTATTGTATTAAAACTGTTTTCAGGAATTACATTAAAACCTACAAATACAAACTACTCGAATGGTACAACATTGACTATGAATAACAGTAATCAAAATGATTCCGGAGTGTATACTTGTCGAGTAATCACTTCCAGTGGAAAGGAAGAAAACAGGTCTATAAATCTTTTAATAAAAGGTGATATTATTATTTTTATCCCATTTATTCCTGTTGATTCATTTAATCATCTAACCACAATGAAACGACCCCCTTTGACATATCCATTAGAATGCATAATAGTATGCAAAATTAATTGGACATTGAAGATTGTGAAGGTAATGATGGTTGAATGGAGACAAGAAGTCAAATATTCAAGTCTGATCTAGGCAATAAACGTCTGTGGAAGAATCACGAAAAAAAGATCACATACACAGATGGAAGAAGAAGAAGGATTGCTTCACCAAAGTGGTTCTTTAAATGGGACACCTGGCGACAAAAACAGGAAACAAGTAAAGTTACCCTATAAAGGAAAAAAAATGTCTGGCGTTATAGAACAATTGAGGGGAAAGGAAAACGCGAACTAGGACGTGAGGACCTGTCGGAATAACAGGGGGACAATATTCTTAGGGATGGATGCCTAATGGAGCAAGCTTTCTCACGCGTACGTGCGAGTGTAAGTTTCAGAGTTGGGCCAGACGATAGGGGTAACAACTGCCAGTAATTAGCAATAGGGTTAATTTTTTTCATAATTACCTTAAAGTATGTAGATTGATCCTTACGTTACGTTATGTTACGTTGCTCCGTTATGTGCCTTGATTGCGTGCGTATGCTCTCTGCTGAGTCTCTCTCTCTCGTTTACGAAGCAGCGATTCATATGCTTCGGCCGGGAATGGAACCCGGGCCGCCCGCGTGGAAGGCGAGCATTCTACCACTGAACCACCGATGCTATATTGAAATTCTATGCAAAGCTGGTATTCGCAGTGCTGGTGATTTACTTGAATTTGTTCGGATGAACTTTAACTATTATTTCCATATTTTTTTTTGCGCGATCGATCTTTTTTGTTTATTTACAGCATCGGTTGTCAGGACGGTAGGTTCTGTTTACTGGTTTCTAAGTTTCACGTCGGTAAGTGATTTTTTTTATTTTTATTTTTTTATTTTTGCTTAACGTGCCTCGACAGCGCTGGTCATTGGCACAGAAAAAATAAATACAAATATTTACATAATTTATACAAATATTTAAATTAGATTTTACAGTATAGGTTGGTAGCTTTCAGGAACTGTAAGATGTAAGTGACTTACTTACCGTTCAGACGTCGAAAACTAATAAATAGCATGAAAACAACTTCACCAAAATGCAAAATATATTTTAAACTGATGAAGAAGTATAAATGTCACTTTTGACATTTCGTTCATTTCGAAGAAATTTAAATTATTTTATTCGGTATTTATTTCAATACGATCGCGCAAAAAATGGTATAAGCAACTCGAACGTTAAGGGTAATTACAACGTTTGCATGTAGATTCCTCTAGTAAAATTGGACAAAATGATATGAGGATTGAGGGGTCTAGCACATTTACTTTTCGAAATACAGGGTGTTGAAATTTTGAAAACTTGAATGTTTTAATTCGATAACTTTAAAATGGATGGATGAATTGATTTGATTGATTTTTTCTAATTTGGGAAATCGATAGACTGGTAAATTTTTTTTTATATTAATCTAAATACTTTAAGGTATAAAAGGTTATAAAAAAATCAGCCGTATTGCTAATTACTAGTACTTTTGGTCTAAAATGACCCATACCGACTGGCCTATGTCCCAAAAAAGTAAAGCGGACTCAAAAGGATGTAATACCCCAATACGTGTCTTGAGTTATTCAAATTATTCAATTTTTTCTCAATTTTCAAAATATGAACATTAAATTTGATTCAACTTCACTTTATATTCCAGATCCCTCTAAAGTTGAGATCGTGGAAACAAACATGAAAGGAGAGATGGTCGTAGATTTTCCTAAGCCTGTTGAAATGGTTTGCAAGGTTAAAGGGTTACCCAAGCCAAGCATTACTTGGTACAAGGTAAATCCATTCAACAATATTTAAAATTTTGTCAACACGACCTTCTATTGAATTAGTACCGCCTTTTTTTGGTAAGAAATGAACTTTCAAATGTTCCTATGTCATGAAAAAAAAAAGAAAATATTATGAGGAACGTATATGCTTCAGATCTAGTATCTAGTAGTAGGAATAACCAGCAGTAATTTCATACATTTTATACATGTTATTTCAGGATGATGTTCTTTTGGAACCAAACGAACCCAGAATAAATTTTACAGAAAGCAGACAAGTTCTCGTGTTCAACGAAACTGTAGTTGAGGATGCTGGGACATATAAATGTAAAGCTGTGTACAAGAGCGACTTTGATGAACGAGAAGTCAAACTAATATTTAAAAGTAAGATTTCTGATCTAAGATTTTTATATACATACCAATTGAGCAAATAATTATGTTCTGTATAGCCATTTTGTGGGTGAAAGAGAGAAAGCTATAAAACAACAGATGGGACAATGTCGCATTACCCTCTCCGGAGAGTTTCATGAAGGGGAAGTATTTTGTTCTCTCTTGTGCTCACTGTTGCTCCTATATGCGATTCTACATACAGAAGATGAATATTTATATCCGGGTTATTTTGTTTCAGATGCTCGGGGTAGTCAAGGCTGGTTGATTTATATAATAGTATTTCTCTTAGTTGCCCTTGTTGCTTCAATAATATACCTGATTGCAAGAGTGAGAAAAGAAAGGGTGAGAGTAGTTTTGAATTTTTCCGGGTTCACAGATCAACTTATCAAGTCTCGAAACTTCCCACAGGAAGCACTGAGACTGGACACCTATCTATTTATATCTATTTTGCTCCAAAGGCTTGTTGATTTCGTGGGGAAAACGTTGTTGGGGATCTTAAGGGTTATGATCTGCTCCAATCACAAAAATTATCTACTTGTTTAAATAGTTATGTTAATTTTCATATGTTACGGCAGATCAAGTTTGTAGTTATGGATGTAACTTTGACAGTCACAATTTGTAAAATGATCTAACAAGTTTGAAATAAAATTCTCATCAAGTCAATATGTATAGTCCACTCATTTAATATCATTCAATCAACTATATACATTTTGGTCCATATCGATCCGGATCCAAGAAAAAACAGTTTCCAATTCAAGTCAAACACAATTTAATCAAAAGATAAGATTGTCAGTGAAGCCAAGAGTAACTGCCGTATCGTATAGAAACCCAATCAAAGGTAGTCGTAGAAATGCTATTTCCAATCCGAAGATTACACTGGCCGACAGAATTGGCCCCAAGTTCACGTGTTCTCTTTACAATAGGCATGACGACAGTATCAAAAAATCGTCGATATAATGGTTTTAGGTGAAAGTTCATATCAAAAAAATAGACAAGACCAAAACAAACATAACCTCAATAAACTAGATATTTCATAGCTATCTTCTGTAAGTTCCTTGTGGCATTACTTATTCTTTTTTCTTATTCCTTTGGGAATCAAACCACAATAATGTTTTTTATTTTTTATTTCGACGTTTCGGTAGCGTTTCAGCTACCGTTGTCAAGATTAACTAGTAATAAAATTGATAAAATAATTTTTGGTCCCTATCTGACACAACGAAAAAATATGACAACTAGACAATTTCATAGCCTCAATATTTCAACTATTTCACGTCAAACAAACAAAAGTGGTCAATTGGTGACTACGTCGTTCGGGTTTCGCCTTGCAAGCTTCAACCACTTAATTCTTATCATTTTCTTGTTTGGAACATATACAAACAATTTCTTGGGTGTTCTTATTGATGTGTTTTTACACTGCGGTAATGCACACCTCTTATAAACTTTGGAATTCATTTTTATGACTCGAATTAATTTAATGTTTTGTTTACTTTCTTCGCTCTGCATAGACACAATGACATGTTTACCTAGGCGTGACGTCAGAGCCGACGCCATGACACCTGCGAGCTGTTTTCGCGCACTATTTAAAGAATATCAGTAAAATGGCTTCAAACTTCGTTAAACTTAAGTTTATTACCGAAATAAAGGTTTTTTCGTAAATAGTGAATGTGTACCCACATGACGGAAGAGTATTTCAAAATCTATCGTCACGCCTATTATATTAGGAGATCATTAGATCATTTTACAAATTGTGACTGTCAACGTGACATCTATAACTACAAACTTGATCTGCCGTAATATATGAAAATTTATTAACTTAACTATTTAAACACTACTTGAGAAAAATAGCTGAGCAGGAACTGTCCTGTGACTTTTAACACTAATAAACATTTTATTATGATGTTAAGAATAAATTATCTTAATATTTATATTCATAGGTATGAATTTATTCTTATAGAAACTCAAGAGAGAGTTGCAGTTATTAGGCTTGGAGAATTTTGAAAAAGGTGCTGTGGATAATATGAACCCTGAATTAGGAGTTGACGATCAAGCCGAGCTGTTGCCATATGATAAAAAATGGGAATTTCCAATAGAGCAGTTGAAATTAGGTAAATTGATATTTTGAATGATACTCTTCCATTTCACCAAGGCTGATTAGTTGATGTACTGAGAGATACTTAGAATAATGCAGCGATGTAAGATTTTTCCTACCATAGTTTATTATACCAGTAGTGATAATTATAATTGTGGAGTTACTCTATTTAAGGTAAACAATTGGGATCTGGAGCATTTGGTGTTGTCTTAAAAGGCGAGGCTAAACATATAGTCGAAGGCGAACCATTAACAACGGTAGCAGTGAAGATGGTGAAGAAAAACGCGGACAACACTTATTTGAAGGCACTGGCTTCTGAATTGAAGATAATGGTTCATCTTGGAAAACATTTAAATGTTGTCAATCTACTTGGAGCTTGCACTAAAAATGTTGCCAAAAGTGAGTGTTGAACTATTTTATGAAATTGTTATTTTTTTGTTTATCATAACTTAACCACCAGCTGCTCCTTCAGGTGGAAAACTGTTGACAACCAATAATCTGATCTCTCTCTTCCGTCTCTTTGTCTGGGACCTAATTCTTGAGAACCAAGGAGTAGAATAACCGAAAGAAAGGAGTCCCTTGGGCCGTTTTAGTGACTGAGCAGGTGGTGGGGTTCAAATCCCAGGCCTGCCTATGTATGTATGTATGTATTTTGGGGTGACATTCATTGAGACCTGAAAGATCTATTGTGCCCCCTTACTTCTACTCAGTTTCTGAGGAGAGTCTCAGAAACTAGTAGCTCCTTTAGTTCTATTTCCCGGAGGAATTTTAGGATGTCTGCAAGCTTCAACTGAAGTAAATGTTCCTCTTCTATCCAGTAATATGCTCTAGGATTCTGAAGTGCTGTGGATGGAGGTTTCTTCTTCCATTTCACAAAATCTGCATTCTTCTTCCTCCAATATTTTTGGCTTTTTCGGGTGCCCATTCAGGCGACAATGTCCCGTTAGGATCCCTGTCAAAACTCTTAGCGCAGTTTTACTTTGACTTATGCATTCATTTGATCCCAACAGGTTGTAGTCACCCAGAAGAGTCTTTGATTGTATTAGCGCTACTAGATATTTCCAATGGTCAGATCTTCTCTTTTTCTCGGCTTTACCTATTTCTTCAAATATTACCTTTAGGCTGATTCCGCAAAAGGGTTCAGGCCCCCGGAAAGGTATTTCAGTCCCACTCTTTGCTAGTTCATCTGCTATTTCATTTCCTTCTATTCCAGTGTGTCCTGGAATCCATAGTAAGGTGACTATGTTGCTCTCGCCTAGTTCATTGAGTTTGTCTAGGCATCCCCACACCATTTTGGAACTGATCACACAAGAGCTCAGTGCTTGACTATCCGACATTATGATAATCCTTAGTCTCCTGCCTAACCTTCTATGAACAATAGACGGATAATGCATATCTCAGGAATCTCCTCCCTCGCTCGCATCTTCACTCTTTCAAACGTTGTCTAAGGACCCTGCTATAGAAATGGAATACTATCGATCTTTTTTGCAATTAAAGCACAACTGCCAGTTTGTGAAGCAGTAGATTTAACAGGTACAATCTGTGTTTAATTAATGAAAAAAGTGGGTTATTAATATTTCCAGGAGAGTTATTGGTAATTGTGGAATACTGTCGATATGGGAATCTACAAAATTATCTACTGAAGCATCGCGATTATTATGTCAACCAAATTGATCCCCAGACTGAGAAAGTTAACTTCTCCATAGGTCAGGAGCTTTTAGACAGAACTTATTCTGTCTCAAGTAATAGAAGGTAAGTGAATAACACAAAATCTATATTTGTGACTTAAAAATGTGAATGATTTTTTTAGCAATATCAACTCGCCCTTAATGAAGTATGCAAGTTTGGCTTTTGTAGATTCGACGAATAGTTTTAACATGCCATCTCCGAATGATATGTGTGATTATAGGGCCTATCCCAATTCTCAAAACACTGAAGTGAATACATTATCCCAAGGTGAATTACATCAGTTTTTCAGTTTAAAATATAAAAACATTCACAGACTTTCGATCTGCCCCTATGTCTGCTTTTTATCTACTGTTGCATCCAGTTCTTTTCAGTTCACATGTCATTTATATGTTTTCCAAATCAATATTTGTATTTGACAGGTGACGACAGCGTTATGCTTAGTAACAATAGCACCCAACCGGAATGGCGTTCAAATTACAAAGGAGATTACAGAGGAAATGTTAAACCAATAAGTACGAAAGACCTCATCGCATACGCGTTTCAAATTTCCAGAGGTATGGAGTATTTAGCGTCAAGAAAGGTATTTACATAATCTTTAGATAAATTACTTTTCCTACGATCACTACCCAAAGTATACTTTTGCACACTCAAATCTAACGGCAAAGTTGATGTTTTCCGCGATCTGTCATAATTGACATTATTTACGCTCTAGAGCGTACTTTTCCGCTCGCCTGTTTTCATTTACAATAAACTGAAGAAAGGTAGTAAGTGATGGATATATTAAAACAAAATGTAGAGCAGTCCGAATATTTTAGTTGAAATATTAATATTTGAAGATATTTCGAACGAAATTAATAAATATTCCTTTATAATTTGACTGACATCTACAATTTATACAAGTTACTGGATTTACAACGCTGCAGATTACGCTACCAACAAATAGATGGAGGTGTAAATTTTATTTGTTTAATTTTATTGAAATTATAAAAATTAATATTTACAACTTATTACAAATATAACGTTGTTAAGATTGACAATTTTCTTGATCGTTTTCGCAGATTCCAATTTCATAGTATTGATTTATACGGACAAGTTTACGTAGTAGAAATATAACAGTCAGAAGGTAGGCAATGCATTATATACCTAGATGCAACAGTGATTGCATATTTAAGTACCTACCTACTAATTTGTGAAAATAGTAGACTATGGAAATAATGAAACGTCATTATTTCATTTTTAGTTTATAAAAAAGTTGTCTGTTTATAAATAGCTATTTGAAAAATGGATAGTGACAGTGAATTTTCAAGCACACCTCCAGATATAGCAGATTTTGCTAAAAATATTACTCCTAATCTTCTGCCAACTAAATCCAGAGGTAAATACGAAAAACGTGAAAAAGGTGATCGTAGAAAAAATATTGTGTGCAATTCGAGCAGAAAGTGCGTTGCCGCTTTCGGCAACGAAAACTGGACAAACTCACGATACACGTTGTAAAACGTTGGGCTGAGTTGTCAGGTTAGGATCATAATTAACACCTTAGGATGTCAGCGCTGATATATGTGGGAGAATCTGCAACTATCACTAACGGCGTTACAGTTCTCATTAAATTAGAAATTCCAGTACTGACGGGCCTCCCTATGTGGCAGCACCCTCGCGCCTTCAGAGATACCCTACCCTGGGTGCGGCTTAGAGTCCCTGTCACCTCAGCCTTCTTGCTTTTTGTGCCATTTATTTGAATAGACCAGTACCTAGATCTAGTTTGTCCACTAGGTTCTTCTTGAACAAATCTCCCTTTGGATAGTGTAGTATACGGAGTCTATATCTCCATTAAGATAATGTGAGAGGCTGTTTCCTCCTAGTGACTTCCATGCACTACCTACAGATAGGCTCATCCCTATATATGCAAGTGCTTCTCGTCACTTTCCCTATCCAGCCCTTGCTGGGGGTTTTTTGACTAGGAGTTTGTTGTGTTCCTTTTTGGGCATGTGTCTCCAGTACGACTGGTGTTTAGTTTGAATCCACCGAGATGTACAACCAGCTTTTGATAGCTACTTCAGGACCAGTGAAAGCAACTTTTGGCCCACAAAAGATTTGCTTAAAGATTCACTTAAGAGTTAAATTTTTGTGGTTTTCCAGAGTTACAGTTTTCGAAGACAGTCCCAGATCAGTCCAATGGAACCATAATTTTCTTTCTTTAACACAGGTAACCGTCTTTGCAGGTTCTACATGGTGATCTTGCCGCTAGAAACATTCTCTTGAGTGAAGATAATATAGTCAAGATATGTGATTTTGGATTGGCAAAAAGCATGTACAAAAATGAGAATTACAGAAAACGGGGAGACGTAAGTGTTATAAATATATAATCACTGGTTCTTATATAACTGCATACTGTGTGTTTTAGTGTCCTTTACCAGTTAAATGGATGGCTATAGAATCCATTAGAGATAGAGTATTTTCTACCCAGTCAGATTGCTGGTCTTATGGAATAGTTATGTGGGAGTTATTCTCTCTGGGAAGGACTCCATATCCTGGAATGCAAGCCGATGAAACGTTCTACAATAAACTTGTAGAGGAAGGTTATAGACTTGAAAGGCCAGAATTCTGTCCTAAAGAAATGTGAGTAATACTTTTTCAGTGTAAAATTATTGTTGTCATAATAATTATAACTTTATATCATGTTATATTGTATAATACTATATAATCTTTTGGGATATAAGGAATAAATAAACATAAATCTAATATATTTTTTCTAGGTATCAGATAATGAGGGAGTGTTGGTCTGTTAAACCAGCTTTAAGACCATCTTTCACAAAACTGACCGAAAGAGTGGGTACACTGCTCGAGGACACCCTAAGAAAGGTAGGAATATTTTAATTATACTGTAAAATCTACTTTATAATTAAAATTAACATAACCTTGGATATGAAAATAAAAAATTTGGTAAGAGGAAACATTCAAGTGAAATATTTTCGTTAATGCAGTGTTGCCGCTATTACTATAAAATCGCCGAAGTATCTGATATTTTGTATATTATTTTTGGTTTCCATTTAAGGGTCATCTACCAAATTCGACCTTGCGACCTTGCTTTGTATATTTTTTTGTTTCCCTACGTCCTCACGTTTAAGTTCACATAACGGAAATTTTATTAGAAATATGAAAGCTCCGCAACATGTAGGTAGCCAAGCGGTCCAAGCGGATTTTGGTTCACGTACTACTCTATAAGTTTCGTGAGTACTGAACTGGTAGACCGCCGAGACCGGCGAGCGTTGTATCAACAATGGAACGGCACGCGACTACCGAAGCAGAGAGACAATGTCAGTCATAGAAGGATAGAAAAGCGAGAGATGGATTTTTATCCGATATTTTAGTGGTAGCAACCGAATTTAAATAAGGAATTGTACGGTCATAAGTAATTTGAGGATTCTGAGATTTTTATATAGTATTCATAAAGCTTCAAATTAGACTTCTTATCAATTAGTTTTTCCATTTAATCCAAATTTAGTTCTTCACAAGGGCTCAAACTTTGCTTAATATGAGTAATTACCTCATGATTCGTATTTTTTTGAACAAAATTTGGTTAGCATTTCAAAGTTTTTATTCGATGAGAACTCTAAGTTCAACATTAATCTACATGATAAATTTTTTCCTTAATTTTCAATACATCCATTACCTCAAAATTCTTTGCCAAAAATACTTCGATATTTTGTCAAATCGCTGCCGATAGATTCCCCTTAAGGCGAAAAAAATATTAGTTATAAAAAAACATTTCAATATTTTCAGCATTACATCGATCTCAATGATCCATACCTTGTAATTAATACGAAAATGTTAGAAGGACAGAGTGATTATCTCTCGATGTTAAGTCCCCCCAATTTTGATGTTATTGTGAGCCCCCATTATGTAAATGATGTATTTACGCAATCACCCCCTCCTGAAGATGGTTACATGAGTATGAAACCGAATACTATCTTCAGTCCGCGAGTTACTGATGGTGAGTATTGATAAATTCATAAATAAATCAAGCAGCAAGCACAAGCTGCAGAATATTTTCATTCAATAATTAATTTTTAAGCGGTCTAATATAAAATTTACTTTCCAGATCAAGTATTCAACTTTAACATAAGAAACAGAAAAAATTGTCCGTCAGTAGAGGTGGAAGGTCATGAACTATCGCCTATGCTACGAGCTATATCTGAAGCAGATAGTGAAGCATCTCCTGGCAGTCCAGATGGAGTGTCCAATCCAAGCTATCATCGGCTAACTACCATTACTGTTGGTAGCCCAAGTGAGATCTTAAAATCAGCTGATAACTATGTAAACATGCCAGAAAATAAAAAATGTTTATTGAAAGACAAATGTGCGCCCGACAGCAAACTTGGTTTGATTATAGATGATAAGAAAGAGAAATACCATTATGTGAATGAAAATAACCAAGACTGGCGCAATATTCAAGTTTAGTTTTGTTAAAAAAATAATCATTCGTCTATGAAAATTTTACATTTATTTTTATATTGCTTAGTTCTTAGTTTTCTTTCGAAGATTACTTGATACATTGTCCAGTGAGACTTTGACTAAATGCGCATAATAAAATTTAAGTATCTAAATTTAATCTGTATTAGATATATGCTTGTGTCTCTAAATGTTTGTATTTCTGTTCGGATCTAAGTTGTAGATTTGTATCCAATCGTTTTTTCTACGATTACAAAAAAATTAGAAATTTATTCTAGTTCCTAGTTCTAAGATAAGTCTGTCAGTTTTATGTCAAATGTAGTATAAATGAACAATAAAAATTTTTCAATAAAACTGAATTTTTTTTTCAAGAAATTGGTATACTCACTTGTAAAATTCAGCAGTTCAGTCCCAATAAATATGAGCCTCCCCACATAATCAAGTAGAATTCAAATTTAATATTTATTGCAAAAATAATCACATCTAGCGACATCTATTGTTAAGTAGTCAAAAGTTGAAGCTGTATTATTGAAGACATTTCTTACTTCTTCGAGTTCATGCCAATAGATGTCAGATGATTGTATTAAATTTACATTTTACTATTCATCTGTTTCATGCCAAGAATTATTTATTGTAGTAGAATAAAAATTGATGGTTTCAGCTGACGCCATACTGTGCTGGATCGTGTGGATCGTATTGTAGTGCCATCTAGCTGCACTTATCGAAAGTAGGCCTGAGGTAGAGAAATAGGTAACTACTAAGGATAATTAATGTGGCACCATCTACATTTTAATCACTTAAAAATATCAATGTTGCCAAGTTGCAATTATAAACAAACTAGATATTTCAATGTTCCTGTGGAAACCCCTAGACACACCTTAAATATATTTGTGATATTAATAAAAGTTTTAAGTTCTAAGTTAAGAACATTATCTATTTTTTGTTCGAAAATCGCTACACTTATGTTATGGAGAAAGATAAGTGAGTGTCACAATACCAGCAATACCATGGTTTCAGTTTTCCAAAAGGGCAACGCGCTGGTAACATTGTGACACTTACTTATCTTTGTCCATAATAGAATAATAAATATTTATGTTTTTAACTTAAAACAAATAAAGTACACATGCACTTATTGTAAGAAACCTTTTTTTCTAGTAGATATTATGTATAAACTTAATAATTTTAAAATGTACACGAAAACATAATATTCATAATACCGCAAACATATTTAAGGTGTGCGTCTTGGTTTTTTAAAGGATCTCTGAAATATCTAGTTAGTTTATAATTGAAACATGGCAACATTGACATTTTTAAGTGAGTTAAAAGTAGATAGCTGTACACTAATTACAGTTTCTGATTTCCCAGTTTTCTACCTTGTACCTACTTTCAATACGTGCCGCTAGATAGCACTACAATCGATTCACAGCAAAATGGCGTCATATAAAACCATCAATTGAATATTATCTTATGAATTGCACTCACCGGCAAAACAACTGGCCCACCTAATATTTTGCTGAAGTTCGTTGTCCAACAACTTTCGTAATTTTCCATTCATTTCAATTGTTTCTACGCCAAATTGTAGATAAATTCTTAGATATTGAGAGACAGAAAAGTTTTCCAAAAGTGTTGATATCCTATTTATACAGGGTGAAAAATAACCATGTATTTGTTGCCCATCTTAACACCCTGTGGAACAGTTCGGGAAATTTGTAAAGTTTACGCTTACAAAGACCATCCTTTTCGCCATCTTTCAGTTTTTTTTTCACCTTGATATCTTGATACACGTATTCAAATAAATGCCTGGAATTGTTTTGGGGGTAAAATTTAAGTTGTAATGTTTTAATAGTCAACTCCAATATAAAGGCACGCTAAATTATTCCTTGAAAAACCTGTTTTTGCTCTTTGTTGTGTTGTTTTGTTTGACCTCACCAGCACAGCATAGGTAACAATAAAATAAATTTCTTATGAAACCTTATTCGAATAGAGTCAATTGATTTGGAAGTGTAGGGCTCAAGTTTATTTTCTCCAGTGGCTAATTTATATTTTTGCTTCAAGGACGATAACGGAGACTATAACTGTAATAATATTGAGGGAGCACCCAGCAGCACCGCCAAGAAATGATTTGTCTGCTGAAGATATTAAATCCTCGACGCCATCTTCAGGTGAATTCTGTGGTTGTCCAGTTGTTTCTCCAAAAATTATGGATTGCTTTATTAAACAACTATAAAAATCTATAAGCTTCTATTTTTCATAATTCATTCATTTATTATTGTAAATACTTTAAGAAGCAACTGCATGTCACTGGTATATATCCATGCTTAATAATACCAGTGATTATTTAAGGAAAACTATCTGGAATACGCTCCAAGAGATCAGTGATTAACAATATGTTACTGTCAAATAGTATTTTGGGTTGGCAGCTTGGATCGAAGCCCTCTATTAGAGAAATTTTTTTATTGGTTGCCTATCGTTTATAGCCGCGAATCTCCTCCCAGTATTGTTGAATTAATCGAGTGATTATCATGTAAAATGTTTTTTCTAAAAATGAATATAAAAATGGTTCCAAACAACTCAATTGTTATGTTTTTGATGATGTTTTTGGGTGAAATATCCAATGTATCATCATTATCCGGTAAGTTTTGTTTATTATTCCAATAATTAAGAGCTTTTGATGCGATAAAACAAATAAAATATCAATTAAAATAAGATTAGTACCTAACCAAGTTATTCAGATTGGAAATTGTTATTTGAAAATTAATATTATATGCAGAAATTAGACCAATTGGAAAAATCCTACAATACCTATGAAACAGATGAAAATTTGTAAAATTTTCAATAATTGTGTTAATTAGTCGATACCTTTCCAAATAGAGCCCTATATAAAGGGGAAGTGGAGCGGAGTTGTTCCAAAGTGAACTATAAATACCGTGTTTCATATTACTTTGGTTACATACCGAATTACCTACAATTTTTATAAAATTTTTCTTTTGGATCTTATATGATATAACAGACCTACTGAGCTTTATCACACTACTCAATCACCCTGTACATTATTTCACGTGCCTGCAGCAGGCTCCTAATACATAATAGGAATTTTTGCGTTCATTATATTATTTTATGAAAAGTACCCATATTTCAAAATATTCCGTTTATTCGGTATCTCGTCTCAAGGATTTAATAATATAGTAGTTATTCTACGATCACATAGGAAAGTAACATATATCGCACTGTCTAGTTCTATGGAAAGTGGCCTTTATTCATACGCGTACGGAAAAAAAACTTATCCGTACGTGTACGGATGAAAAAGCTGTCAAATGAATTTTCATTGAGATTGACCACTGGCAAGCTGTCAAGTATATAATTTTTAATTAGATTCACCTATGTAATATCTAAATTTGAAGCGATCTATTTGAAAAGAGAAATTTTTGTCATTTTCTTGATTAAAAAAAATTTAGGGCGCGGCCAAGGATCGAACCCTCGTACTCTTCATCAGAAGTCCGATGTTGTACCAACTAATCCAAATCACCTGTTATAATAGTAGGAAAATGTGATCATCTTGAAAGGTATTCATGATAAGTAAAAAAAATAATAATTTCACTTTCAATTTCTATAATAACCTACCTATATTATATAGTTGAACTACTTGAAATTTTGTCACTATTGATAGTTATTGTTAATTTTATGTCAGCTGTTGATTACACATTATTTGGTGAAATTATCACGTGATCGTAGGAAAAATACTGTACATTACTCGTGCTAAAGTGATTTATCACACTCGTGTGAGTGTCGCACTTGGCTCATGCCTCGTGCTACAATATTTCCCACTCGTGTGAAAAATGTCACTTTCCGCACACGTTATGTGATATACTATTCCCTAACTAGTACGGAAAGTGATACTTTTCCGCACGCTATTGCAGATGGCCGAACGACGCTTTAGCGAGTTCGGTCAGCAATCGCGTGCGGAAAAGTCACTTTACGCACGTGTTAGGTACACTATTTTTTCTACTAGCATGCGGAGAAAACCCAAAAGTTAACATAAAGAAACATTTCTCATTAAATACATATCAACAAATTGATTCATTCGATGAGGCTCATACCAGGGCCATTAAAAAATGATTGAAAAATAAGTTGTTTTTCTTATTAAAAATTGTAGCAGAATTATAATAAATATATTAATTTTTCATTCATTTGGTAAACTACAATCATACAAATATTTATTTTAAATATTCAAATGTCAGTATAATCCCCAAAAACTTGACAAATTTACCCGCACAAAATGAGTGCGGAAAAGTGGACTTTTCCGTACGCTAGTAGAAGAAAATTTTTTTTTTTTACAGTTAGATTATAAAACTAAATATTATTTTACTGAAAAAAATTTAGGCGCGTTTGTTTTTTGCCACAATATTGGACGTGGTCTATCAGAAACTGAACTTTGTTAAAGACTTTTGTTTTGCTTGTAATGAAAATGTCTTTTATTTTATACTGTTCATAATTTGCACGACCCAAACTAAAACATCTAGGAAGTTACTATTTAGTTGTCAGTGCCAAAGTTGACTTGTCTAACCCAACGTTTTATAACGATTTCGCAACGTCCAAATGCTACTTGGGTTAATAACTTCAAGCAGCAGACCTTTCTGTCAAAGCTGCCAGTGTCCACTGCAATTAGGCAAATCGTCCAATTCAATTAGAAAAGTTGACAGCTTCATCTCAAAACTCAGTTGGGATCCAATCCAAATTCCAATAAATTCTCAATTTATTTATTTATAAATGAATATTTTATTTACATATTTTGCGTCTTAATAATTCCCTGAAAGTTGTCGATATAAACATTGATTTATCTCTTAAACTATGTCTTAATTTTTGATTTTTTTCATTTTGCTAGTAAAACCGTTAATATTTTAAGGAAAGTGATAATGGTCGGAATATCAACCACAAACTTCCAGGCAGGATGTTCGTAGGTGATTATGGATGGTTTTGGTGGTAATTCGGGTGTTAAGACAAATTCTTAATCTCTAATTCGTTGTTTTTCTGAGAATTTTTAAAATTTAAATGATCTGATACATACTCGACGAGCTTATACTAACTATATATTGGAGACCTGACACGATTTATATAAAAATTGGTATAGATGGAGAACAAGTTATGCCGAATTTATGGAAAATATTTCCTAAGCTTTTTGATCCAGACTTTGATGATTTAACGAACAAAAACCTTTGGAAGTAATAACGAATGAATGTGGTTTGATTGCTGGGAAATTTTTACATTCCAGACAAAATTTAACAAAGAAAAAGTTAAGATTTCCTATTCACTTCTTTTACAGTTGTTATTGTTTTACATAAATGACTGAAAACACATTGTTTATAAGGAATTAATTCAAGAAACTCTTTTTGGTGTGGCGTCTGAAAACAGTCAACCAACAGACATACCTATCACCTATCACCTAACCTATCGCTTTTATAAGACCAAATAGAAGCTAACTATAATTTTGAAAGTGAACTGTAATTTCGAGATGGGTTAGTACCTGAGATTACAGCAATTGGCGGAGTAGAATTCAATGAGACCTCTGGCGGAAAAAATTGTAACTGTCGCAACGAGTATAATAATTCGTTTTGCACTGTTTTTGTATAATATTATATGCATGTCAACGTAATAGAGGAGTCAGTCTAAGGTCAGTGTGGCCAACAAAAAGTATTTTTTTCTGACAAGAATGATAGTTAAGGTTGATACGTTTCACTTTTAGCTAAACGCGAGGGCATCATTGGAGAAAGGGAAATTCTATGTTATAGTTGAAGTTGCAGTTTGTTGTTATTCAGACTTTACCCTGTATATCATTGTGATATCGCGGAACGTAAGGTGGGAGTGTATGAGGTTAGGTTATTCTATTTTTTGTTTTCATTGCAGATCAAAGAGAAAATAAGTCGGTATTAAAGATTTAAAATATTACTCAATACAAACGTAAACTCCGCGTCATATAAAACTGGTACACTTTTTTTTCCCAATGTAAACCAAACTTAACTAATCAAAATGACAAACAGACACATGTGTCAAATTTGACAAAACGCATTATCCACGATGCCTGCACATTTAAGTGAATTCGATAAAATGCGAATCATTTCCAAAATAGAGGATGGTTGGTCCATTAGACGACTTGCATACAAGAGTTAAATAGAAGTAGAACCACGATTCAAAACATCAAAAAAAGGTGGGTTAACGATCAAACTGTTAGCAGAAAAGAGGAACTAGAAGTCCATTTATAACTACAGCGGAGCAAGACGAAGCATTAACTGATTATTTGAGGGAAAATCCATTCCATACTGCAAGACATGCAAAAGTTGCAGTAAACTTCAATGCTTCAATAACAACCGCATTAAGAAGAAATAGAAAAACTAATTTAAAGAATTGAGCAGCCGCCCGGAAATACAAACTAAATGAAGAACATAAGCAAGGTAGAATAATATTTGCCTTAAATTATGTTTTAAACGATACATTAAATTTTTGGGGTAGGGTAATTTTTTCCGATGAAAAAGTATTCCAATCACATAATGACGGCCATATTAGAGTTTATAGACCTCCTCAAAGTAGGTTTAATGAAAATTATATTTCTTCTAATGATAAGTCTGGACGATTTTCTGTAAATGTTTGGGCTTGGATGTATAGAGGAGGTTTAGGAATGTGCTGGAGAATCGAAGGAAGATTAAATGCGAGGAATTATTTGGATATTTTAGATGGAGTGATGTTACCATCGGTAAGGGAAATCTTCCCCAATGATAATTTTATTTTTCAGCATGATAATTGCTCAGTGCACACTGCTCGCAGCGTACGCAATTATATTGCTGAAATAACATTGAAACGCTACCATGGGTCGCTAAAAGTCCAGACCTTAATCCAATAGAAAATGTTTGGGGGCTTATGGTAAGAAAATTAAAAAATTTAAATACAATTCCACGAAACAAAGAGCACTTATGGACACTAATAAAAGAAACCTGGGAAAGCTTGAGAGAAGATGGACATTTAACATTAAATTTAACTCGATGCCTACAAGATTACAAGAACTTATCAATAATAATGGGGGTATGACACGTTATTAATTATTGAATGTAAACTTTCATGGCTTTAATGCTACCATGGTCTATGATCTATTTGTTAGTTCATTTATTTAAAATTTTTTAATTCTGAATTACGTGGATCTCGTATCCAAATCTAAAACTGTAAAATTTTCTATTGAAATTTTGTAGTTATTTTTGAAATTTTATGGCTACAAATGCACAATTGTTTGAATCAGGTTTTCTAATTTTTCTCGATTCTGTTGTTACTGAAGCATTAGTTTTCTGTATCTTTTGCATGTCTTGCCGTATTAAAGGGATTTTCGTATAAATAATCAGATAAAGCTATGTTTAGCTCTATTCTAGTTAAAACTGGTCTTCCATTTCCAATTTTTCCTACAACAGTTTGATCCTTGTCTCACCTTTTTTTAAATCAGTCATCTAATAATTAACCAACCAAATTTTATTTAAAAAAATATTCGAACCTGTAAAAATGTAATACTTTTGTATTTATTACAATATCACACTATTTCTAAATTTAAGCTAGTTACTGTTTGTGTATAAATGATATAATAGATTTTTCTTTTTTCCAAATTGTTTTATTGCTTTACAAAATTTAATTTCATCATTACATATACTAACATTTTTGTTGAGCTGGCATCACTGCCCTAGAAATTATACCATAACAGCTGGTTTAGCATTGACAATTTTTAAAAGATCAATTCACACAGCTACAAAAACACTATTTTGGATTATAATAGTTGTATCAGTTTTATATGACGCCGCAACTTTTGTAGATATGACTATATCAAAAATAAATAACAAACACGAAATCAGACCTAAAACTAAACAGTCGAATGAACGCTTGTTGTACTTTTCACAAACATCAACCATACCTATTACTCCAAAAATAAAAATATTATTAGTCAACATTTAGTTTAACAACACAAAATACTAAAGCACAAACAAAGAAATGGCAAAAGTTTTATAAAACACACATTGAAAATAACAAAACAGCAAAATAAAAACACTTAAATACCAAAGGGCTTATACGGCAGCTGATTTGTTTCACTCGTTGCTAAGATGACATTGACATTTCAGAGCGCCATCTATCGATTTCTACTTTTCCCAATTTCTCCTTAAAGTAAACGAGTAATTTAATACTAGCAAAGTTCAAAAAGCTTCAGAAGTCAGAAACCGAGAAATTTTTTTTATAATCACGATTTATGGTGATTTTTCGACCTTAAATCGCTAGTAGTAAAATAGGAAGTATATATCGGAAAAATTACAGGGGTTAAAGGATGTTTATTTTGTCCAAAATATACGAAAAATCTCTTCCTCTTCGTGGTCGGTTACCTCGATTTTCGTTATTTTAGTCGTGCACCGCTGACCATTTTTTTTCCATTTTGGGAGCCGTTCAGATGCCGGGAGCACTGCAGCCTATTGGCTTATTGTACTCTGCTCCCATATTTAGTCCACCCATCCAGTTATCCCTGTACCTTCGAGTAGACGGTATAGGTCCATTGGATGTGTGCCATATACTTCAGGTGGCACATTGGCTTCTTCGAAGATTGTTCGTCTCCTCGAGTCCAGTGCCTCCTACAGTCAGATAAGACATGGGTTACGCTCTCGGTCTCCATGCCACAAAGTCTGCAGCTGAGGTCCCCGTTATATAACCCTATTTTATGCAGGTGATCTTTTAACGGGGTATGACCTGTTAGATAACCTGCAATAATTCTTAGCTTATTCCTGCTGATATTCAGTAGTTCTTTGGTCCGCTTTGCACATGTGTCACCTATGAAGGTTTTACTGTGTACCTGTTTCGGAGTGTTCCTCCAATGAAGTCTATGTTGGCTTTGTACCCATTTTTGTATTTGTGCTCGGACTACCTTTTTTGTGGTCCCAAGAGCTGGTTCTGGTCCAACATATGCTGTTGCTGAACCTCTTTTTGCGAGTTCATCAGCTTGTTCATTTCCAGAAATTTTACAGATACCACTTAATGTACTTATTGATAAGTATAACACTATGTTCATGTATAATCCATTTTACGGAATTACAACTAACCTTACCACCGGACAAAAAGATTTCTATGCGTATACTTGCACATTCAAAAGAGGTCTTCAATTGGAAGGTATACACATGTATGTGCATATTGAACGTATGTATCTTTAACTTTTTTAAATCTCCAAACACAGGTACATGTAAATTCCTCCTTAAATTATTTGGATCCGACATATCGTTTAGAAGTTACGCCGGGTATAAAAATGTTCAGCACTTTCATATTTTATTTTTCAGATAATTCCTCAGATTAGTACTGTGCACTTTTTTGAATCTACACCTAATTTTTTCATAAATAAAAATGATACTTTTGTCAAAGTACCGAAATGTTTTAGCAAATATTCCTGATCTTCCGCCTCCTATCGTAGTAGATGAGAATAAAGGACATACTGTGGAAGGAGGAAATATTAGCTTGAAGTGTCAGACTTCAGTGACTAACAGGGTGAAGTTTTCCTGGACAACGACTACAGAACCTTTCGATGTTAGTAGAAAACTATTGATACAATACTTTTTGGTAGACTCCGTTTCACTTAAAAAGAAGCCACGTGAAGTTTGCCAACTGTCTTGCGATGAAATTAAAATCGCTCCTGTTCATCCATGTAATGACCATTTCATGCCATTGGCATTACAAACGATGTCTCATGTCATTTTATTATTGACATTTAAGGTGGTGTTCAAAGCAATTGTTAATTTTTTGATTTTCGAATATTTTAGGACTTTTAGCTGGTTTATCTGTGAGTGTTGTGTGCTTCATTTGATCTAAAACCACGCTTCGTAAAAAACTTGTTGGTGTTAACGGAAAAATTATCTTCAGTCAAGGTTGACAAATTCTAATTTTGTATTATCCTTTGAAATGTCCAAACGTTACGCTACTGATTTGAAATCGAATATTAATGTTACAGTATGGTGCTGGTTTTGACAGCAAGCTCGCGCATACCACTGCAACTTCACGTGGATTCTTCTTACGTGAAACGGAATCTAGATATCGAATAATAGTGTTATACTTTCATCGGTTTACAAAGTTTTGAAAATATTCTCAAAACCGTGACCGGTCAACCATTATTTGTGTCTATTTCAACAGCAGAAAATGATGATGCAAGACGACAAATTTGATTTCAGTACATTGATTGTCATGAACGTGACATTGAATAACACGGGAGTTTATATTTGCCATTCAGCCGATTTTCGAAACCATTCATCCTCTTCGAACATAACAATTAAAGTTTTAGGTAAGTTATCAGGCTGATGGTAAATTAGTTTAACTCGGATACTCAACTCCATACCTATTTAGGCTAAAAACTACTTAAGCTCATGTTCTAGTGAACAAAATTGCTTTCAAGTTTGATAAGATTTACTTTTTCAGATAAGGATGAGCATTTTATTAATATGAGTAATGTAGATTACCCCAAATATAGAGTAGGGAAAGCCGGAGATGCTTATCTGGAACTAAAAGCTGGTGTTTTGGGTCATCCACAAACTAACTTCACTTGGTAAGTTGGGTACTGTGTAGATATGAAGTTTAGGATAAAAATGTACCAATATTAATATTTCATTATAATAAAATGAATATTTGTATGCGATCGAGCCTTTAGATATGACAGATAATGTAATTTGTTGTGAATCATTCAAGAAGGAAGTCAAATCCATAGAAGTCAAATCCATAGAATTAACATTATATCAAATTTTGGATGAACCAATTGAAAAATTTAAAATTTCAAAAGATAGGTGATCTAAAAAAATCGAGACGCGTTGCGAGAAAAATAAAGTAGGTGGATTTTTGAAAATTTTGCAATATTAAGATTGGTTGGTATTTTATGACCAAATTTGAAATTTGAATAGGGTTTATATTATTTTACATCCTCCTTAATGTTACATCCATATTTTCATTGATAATTCAGATTAGCTCAATTTATATTTATACTTAAACAAAATTTTTCCTTCCTGTCTCAAAAATTTCCGAAAATCCACCAACGCGTCTTGATTTTTTTTTCATATCACCCTTAAAATTCTACACTAACTGTTAAATCCTATGTAGGGAGTACCACTCACTTCAGATTCCTAGTCGTGAATTCCTGCTTTCGAAGTGTTTTGACAAAAAATTATAATTTTAGGTTTCGTAATGTTAATGATACCATTCCATTAGTAAAGGTGCAAAAGTATGAAATAACCTTTATTAATAATGTAAGCATAGCAGAAGAAATTACAATTTTGAAAATCAAGAACCTCGAACTAAAAGACACTGGTTGTTATACTTTACTTGGAGAAAATAAGTATGAGAAACAATTTCTACAATTTGAAGTGAACGTTACTGGTAAGAATTATTCAATCCATTATTACAGTTGTCATAAAATTGGAGATGGAGATGAAGAACTAAAGCGAAATGGCGAATTGATGGAAAATGTTTTCTAAGCTGTCTGATTTAGACTTTGATGATTCAACGAACAAAAAACACAAAAAACTTACGAAATGGTTGAATGTGGATTATTTGCTTGATAACCCAAAAAGAGGTTTTTTCCGCAATACGCTGGGAAATTTTGACATTCCAGATTTAATAAGGAAAAATTCGACATTTCCTATTCACTTTTTTTACAGTTGTTGTTATTGTTCTACATAAATGACTGAAAACACATTGTTTATAAGAAATTAATTCAAGAAACTCTTTTTGGTGTGGCGTCTGTAAACAGTCAACCAACAGACACACATATCGCTTTCATAAGAACTAATATAAGCTAACTGTAATGTTAAATAAAGTAGACTGTAATTTAGAGATGGGTGTACCTAAGATCATCCTATGATAGGTTTCTTCTTAAACCGTTAAGTGGTTCATAAATACAGTGCTATTCAAAAGTCCCCTCCCCCCCTCGTATCTTTTGAACGGCTACACTTACATTAATAAAATTTGAAGGGTGAAAATAAAGTGTTGTAGAGTTCTCTACGAATGGTAACAGGTGACGTAATAGTAATAGATGACGTCACAGTGCCACTCTGGCCAATAATTTTAAATAGGACCTTATGGCAAGTGATATCTCGTTTAAAAAGCAATGACCTTGGCTACATAGCCATATTAATTTTGTTTGAGTTTAAACTAATTTTGACGGATAAACTGAATAAATAACAAAATTATTATTTCACATTTAAATATTAAAGATTTTTCAGTCCGCCTCTGGTTAATTGTCAAAAAAATTGACGTTTTTAATTTGAAAGTATTTCTTGCTTTGCAAAGTTTTTCCAAATAGCTTAAATATTTAATTCAAGCATGTTGTCAGTGAAATCTGCATTCGGTTATTTTCATACTTTGTTAAATGAGCCCTCCTCCTTCGGAGTCGGGCTCTTTCGCCAAAATATGAAAATAAACTCATGCAGTTATTAGACAATTATTTCGTTATTTTATAGGCGTGCACCGCTGACCATGCTTGGAGGTTCAAGGGCGAAATTTTATTCCTGTTCTTGTAATTTATGGATGTAGAATTACATTGAAAAAAACTCGTCCTAATTATTCACTTTCTTAACTTTTGCTTGAAAATTGATTTTCAAAAATTAAAACTATATGATAGTTTATTGTAGGTACTACCGATTATTGCATATTAGCACTTATGACGAAAAAAACAAGTTTTCAGCCAATAAAACATAATTGACTGGTAATTTATAAATCGGACAGTCAGTGACATAAAAATGAAACCGCGTTAATTTAAAATTATATTGCATGGATGCATTATTGTGAAATAGTATATTAAGCAACCATCATGTAATGATGGTTATTAATACACAAGCATTAGCCAGGATACGAAACGAGCCAAAGGCGAGCTACGTACTAGACGGAGAGCTGGCTACAGAAAAAACAATGTATAAGGTACATGATATTTGACTAGCTGGATAAGTTCGGTTAAAGTTCTCACTGTCTGCGTGGTTAGGAAGATTAAGTACGTAATAGCCGATCAAAATCGATAATTTTTGAAAGAAAGAAAATGATAAGACTCACGGATAAAAGTTGTGTCAATATGTAGGATTTGTTGTGAGGAAATGTGTAAATTATTGGCAGACATTTTCATGGAAGTAAAATGGTCGGCAGACGGCAACAAAGTGGTGTTTTTTTTGTGAAAAAAAAATTATAAGCCTCATGATTGAAAGTTACGCCAAATAATTATTTAACATTATTTAAAACTAAATCCAAAATGACAGACAAAAAAACGAATGATAACACCGAGGCAGACGCCGATGAACATCGTGGTCCCGAGCGCGCTTCACGCTTAAGACGCCGCGCTTCACCCGCTGTTTGAGGTTTTATAAATTATTCAATTTTCAATGAAAACAATTTAGAGAGGGATCATTTTCTAGCTAAAAGCATGCTCTTTCTAATGGTGTAAATTAAAACATTAAAAATAATTCATAACCATGAACAATTTGAGTATAAAATATAATAATCATACGAAATGCTCAGACATGTAGATAATTGAAATATTTATTTTATTAGCAAATATTTTTAGAAAAATGCTGATTTAATTGGTTTCGCCACACGTGTCTGAATCATCATACTCCATGTCATTTTCACTTTCGCAATCAATGTAACTTTCTGACTCCACGTCGTTGGATTCTGAAAAAAACAATTGAAAATGAAACATGAAACACGAATACAAAAAATATAGATTCAAAAGAATCACAAAATATTCTCACCTTCATCCTGCTCTTGATCAATAATAACATCTTTCACAGTGGGTGGTAGGTACCTGAGGTCCTGTGAACCACATGAATTCTTATTTTTCATCTGTTTTTACCCATCTAAGGTTTTCAGGTTGCATGTGAGTCGGTATTTTTTTGTGAGCGTGGGTCCATAGTCTTGAGATGTATAATGCCATGAGAAGTTGTGGTAGTAATTCAGCTTCACAAGGAGGCATTGATGAAGCTTCTAAATTTTGTAATTTCTTTTTTTGGAAAGGCACATTGATATTTGATATTATGCGTTGTATATGTACGATATTCGAAAAAAAAAATAGTAAATTATTCAACTGTAATTCAGTTAAATCCTAAGTTTTACTATAATTTAATATCATTCAACCTTTAAAAAGTGAATATTCCACTATTTTCCAGGATAAATTTAACTATTCTTAAGTAGAAATTTCACTTTTTCAAATAGTCATATAATTTTGACTATTAGTTTTTGTTTTTTTATTATTCAACTATTAAATTAGTGAATATTCACTTATTTTCAAAGCTAAAAGTCAGCAACAGAGAATCAGTTAAATTTGACTAATTTAGATTTAAAGAGTATATTCTGTACTTAAATTGTTTATGGTTATATTAATTATTTTTAATGTTTTAATTTACACCATTAGAAAGAGCATGCTTTTAGCTAGAGAATGATCCCTCTCTAAATTGTTTTCATTGAAAATTGAATAATTTATAAAACCTCAAACAGCGGGTGAAGCGCGGCGTCTTAAGCGTGAAGCGCGCTCGAGACCACCATGTTCATCGGCGTCTGCCTCGGTGTTATCATTCGTTTTTTTGTCTGCCATTTTGGATTTAGTTTCAATTATTGTTAAATAATTATTTGGCGTAACTTTTAATTATGAGGCTCATCATTTTTTTTTTCACAAAAAAAAACACCACTTTGTTGCCGTCTGCCGACCATTTTACTTCCATGAAAATGTCTGCCAATAATTTACACATTTCCTAACAACAAATCCTACATATTGACACAACTTTTATCCGTAAGTCTTATAATTTTTTTTCTTTCAAAAATTATCGATTTTGATCGGCTATTACGTACTTAATCTTCCTAACCACGCAGACAGACTGGGTGCTTAGTGTTTGAGAACTTTAATCGAACTTATCCAGCTAGTCAAATATCATGTACCTTATACATTGTTTTTTCTGTAGCCAGCTTTTAGACTATACGGTTAATGCGAGTGTATTAGTAACCATTACAAGAGAGGCATACACTATTTTTTCTACGAAGAAATTGGATTTAAGAAAAATATAAAAAAATGAACTACCCCGCACTCGAACCCGGTATCAACAGATCGAAAACAACCGTATGCAGCGCCTTTCCTTACTGTGCCACGGGACCACATTGATAGACAAACAGCATAAAGCGTATAATATGTATGCTACTTATACCTAATTTTGTATAGTATATCCATAAGCCCAGACTATCCTTGTGGACATGTCGCAGGATCTGTGGAAAATCTTGAGGCTAGGGACCCAAACAAATCTATTGGATATGTGTGATGATCGTTAGACCAATGATCACATATGGAGCTATTGCCTGGTGGCCAAAAGCTTTACAGCGAACGGCCCAAGCAAAGCTCTCATATATCACACGAATCACTCAGAGACTGTCAAACATTCTACAGAAACTATTGGTTCTGCCTACTTGGGTATTTGAAAATCTAGATTTCTATTGGTCAATTTTTTAGTTTTATAATGAAAACCAGTGTTATAATGAGTATAATTATGAAACTGAACATTGGCATTAAATTGACAACTTAAAGTATAGGAGTAGAAAATAGTTATTTACGAATTTGGAATACTTTTCAGAGATCTCTTATTCTAATGCTTTCATCAATAAGTGGAAGACGGCTCTGACTCCTACTGGAAATTCTTCGCACTGGGCTCAAGTTCCTCCTACCCCTAGTTCGCTATCAATTAACTACTCAATGCCGCATATAGTTGATAAAAAAGTAGAAGATATTATCAAACCAAATGCCAATTATAGCATTATTTGTCAAGGAGACAGACCTCTCAAGTGGACCATTCCTGAAGTTGAGGTATAGATATCAACTTCGAGAAGGTAGGTTAGTTTTTTTTATTATTCATTATATTTTTTCTAGACCGAAAAACCATTGACATCATTCAAGACAGTAAATGTGACACCACCCAATAGAGAATTTAAATACGGACTCCGTTTGGATATCACTAACATGTCTTATCAATATGTAGGTTTCTACAATTGCCACTTCAATGATACCGAAGATATCAGTGACAAAAATAACGAGAATGATAGAATTTATTTATACGTTGACGGTAAGACCAGAAGACAAAACAAAACTTGATAATTTCTCTGGGATATAATTTGCGATAATTGAGTTCTCTTTTCACTTGTAAAAATGTGGAAAAGTTAAAATGAATTATATTATTTTCGATTTTAGATGAAGTTAATTTGGCAGTGGATGATGACCGAAGACATGGTGTTTATACAGTGTTTGGGGGTACCTTTGTCATACCATGTCGACCAACATCGCCATATGTTGAAGTTACACTTGAAGATGATTATATCTTGTCAAGACCAGTAAGCCCATCCTAATAATATTTCAATGAAAAACCAGACCTGTCCAGTTCAAGTTAGTCCACTGAACTGAACAAGTCAATTTCATAATACCTACGTGGGTTGTCTTTTAAGTGTTGCAAATAACAAAATAGTTGGCGCCTGTCAACGTATATCAAATGTCAAAATTAACTGCCCTGTTTAATTAAGCTAACGCCGAATTTCAGGGGACCGGAAACGTTAATGACGATAAGCGAAGTAGACTGACACCGTGATAATTCATAAAAAATGAATAAGTGAAAAAATCACTAGAGCATTTATTGCTGTAAAAGTTGCAGGTAACTTTTTCCGCTAAGTGACAATTGTATTGTGGCATATGGGATTTTTTATTAAAAATATATACAGTATTGTCAATGGTTATGAATCCTGCATTTATTAGTTACAACGGGTGCAAAAATGCATTTCTCTCCGAAAAGAATACTATAGTGTTTAAAAGTTATCTATTTTTTTCCCAGCTCTATAGTATGCAATATATAAAAGAAAACCCTTTCATACCTAATAGCATTTTATGGCAGTAGCTAGTTGTATTACTTTTGTACTGGATAGAGCATTATTTCGAATGAACTAAATTTTCCCTTATTTTACAGATGATACCATATATTGTACTCATTGATGAGTATAACACTATGTTCATGTATAATCCATTTTACGGAATTACAACTAACTATACCACCCGCGGAAGGATGAAATGGTTTTATTGCGAATTCAAAAGAGATCGTAAAAGTGAGGAAAAATACTCATTTGTGTTAACTGAACGTATGTATCTTCAACTTTTTTAAACCTCTAAACACAGGTACATGTAAATTATTCTACGTTAAGCTATCTGGATCCGACATTTCGTTTAAAAGTTACGCCGGGTATAAAAATATTCATCGCTTTCGTCATATTTTATTTTTCAAGTAGATTTTCAGATAAGTATTGTGTCCTTTTTGGAACTAATCTTTTTATAATTACAAATGATAGTATTATCATGGTACCGAAATGTTTTAGCAAGTATTCCTGATATTCCGCCACCTAGCGTAGTGGATAAGAATGAAGGACATACTGTGGAAGGAGAAGATATAAGATTGACGTGTCAGACTTCAGTGACTAACGATGTGACGTTTTCCTGGACAACGCCTACAGGACCTTTCGATGATACACAATACTTTTCGGTAGACACCGTTTCACATAAGAAGAAGCCACGTGGAAGTTTCCCAACTGTCTTGCGCACAAATTGAAATAGGTCTTGTTTAATTATGGAATTACCGTTTCATGCCATTGGCATTACTAACGATTTTTCATGCCATTTTATTATTGACATTTGAGGTTGTGTTCAAACCAATTGTTACCTCTTTGGTTTTTGAATATTTTAAGACTTTTGGCTAGTCCATCAGTGAGTGTTGTATGATTTTTTTGATCTAAAACCACGCCTCGTAAAAAACTTGTTGTTTTTGAAGGAAAAATTATTCACAGTCAAAGCCGACAGATGCTAATTTTGTATTAACCTACAAAATGTCAAGACGTTACGTTACTGATTTGAAATCGAATATTAATGTAACAGTATGCCGCTGGTTTTGACAGCAAGTTCACGCATACCACTGCAACTTCACGTGGATTCTTCTTACGTGAAACGGAATCTAGATATAATAGTGTTATACTTTTATCGGTTTACGAAGTTTTGAAAATATTCTCAAAACCGTGACCATTCAACCATTATTTGTGTCTATTTTAACAGCAGAAAAGGATTATGCAAGACGACAAATTTAATTCCAGTACATTGATTGTCATGAACGTGACATTGAATGACACGGGAGTTTATATTTGCCATTTAGCCGATCATCAAAACCATTCATCCTCTTCGAACATAACAATAAAATTTTTGGGTAAGTTATTAGGCTGATGGTAAATTAGTTTAACTCGGATACTCAACTCCATACCTATCTAGGCTAAAAACTACTTAAGCTCATGTTCAAGTGAACAAAATTGCTTTCAAGTTTGATAAGATTTACTTTTTCAGATAAGGATGAGTTTTTTTTTAATATGAGTTATGTGTATCACCCGAACTATAGAGTAGGGAAAGCCGGAGATGCTTATCTGGAACTAGAAGCTGTTGTTTGGGGTCAACTACAAACTAACTTCACTTGGTAAGTTGGGTACTGTGTAGATATGAAGTTTGGGATAAAAATGTACTTCCAATATTAATGTTTCATTATAATAAAATGAATATTTGTATGCGATCGAGCCTTTAGATATGGCAGATAATGTAATTTGTTGTCAATCATTCGTGAATCATTCAAAAAGGAAGTTAAAGTCAAATTCATAGAATTAACATAAGTATGTAAAATTTTGGATGAACCAATTGAATAATTTAAAATTTCAAAAGATAAGTGATCCAAATAAAAATCGAGACGCGTTGCGAGATAAATAAAGTAGGTGGATTTCTTGAAATTTTGCAATATTAAGATCAGTTGGTATTTTATCTCTTCTTCCGATGACCAAATCTAAAATTTGAATGGGGTTTATTATTTTACATCCTTCTTATTGTTACTTCCATATTAGCATTGATAATTTAGAATAGTTCAATTTATAGTTTGTTAAGTTTATCTGGAGCTACGCAGCATCGGTAAGGGGCGAGGTAAAACATGGAGCATATCTGTCAAACGTACAAACGGCGTACGGTACCTATTTTACCAAGTAAAACTGAAAAAACAAAGGTCACTGACAATACCAACGCCACTGGATAAATCAATATCAGTCAATTGACGAAGTGAGAGGGAAGAGCACACGCACGCGCTGGCCAATAAGAAGTCAGCTGGTCGATAAAAATCACCAATTATGTAATTCGGAGGGTGTGGTCATTATGGTTTTCGTACAACGCTGCCAGAGCTTGGAGAAGCCCAAAACAAATTTGGAAAAGTGTTCATAAATTGAAAAAATTATGTTAATAGAATAAATCGAAGGAAGCAAGCACATTATAAAATTAACGTTTAATCATATTATTAATATTGTTGATAATGAAAAGACCCATTTATAATTATTATAACTACATACTTAGCACTTCAGCTTTTTCATAGTTAAACGTGGCAATTTCGAATGTTTTCGACTGCATTCCTTCCACGGTTTCAGATAAACTTGCCAAAGTATATATTTATATTCAAACAAAATTTTTCCTTCCTGTCTCAAAAATTTCCGAAAATCCACCAACTCGTCTTGATTTTTTTTCAGATCACCCTCAAAACTCTACACTAACTTTTAAATCCTGTAGGGAGTACCGCTCACTCCAGATTCCTAGGCGTGAATTACTGCTTTCGAAGTTTTTTGACAAAAAATTATAATTTCAGGTTTCGTAATGTTAATGATACCATTCCATTAGAAGAGGAGCAAAAGTATGAAATATCCTATAGTAATTGGAGCATAACACACAAAATTATAATTTTAACAATCAAGAACCTCGAAGTAAGAGACACTGGTTGTTATTCTTTACTTGGAAAAAATAAGTACGAGAATAAATCTCTAGAATTTGAAGTGAATGTTACTGGTAAGAATGATTTATACTTTTATTTGGCAAGTTTATCTGAAGTCGTGAAAGGAATGCAGTCGAGAACATTCGACATTGCCACGTTTAACTATGGAAAAGCTAAAGTGCTAAGTAAATAGTGATAATAATTAGAAAAGGGAATTTTTATTATTAACAATATTAACAATATGATTAAACGTTAATTCTTTAATGTGCTTGTTCACTTGAATTTTTTCTATTAACATTATTTTTTCAATTTATGGATATTAAAAGATGAACACTTTTCCAAATTTGTTATGGGCTTCTTCAAGCTCTGGCAGCGTTGTACGAAAACCATAATGACCACATTTTTATCGACCAGCTGACTTCTTATTGGCGATATTTGGTTTATGACAGATACCGCCATATTTCCTCGCCTATTACCGATGCCCTGTAGTTTCAGATAAACTTGCATTAAAACAGTTGTCATAAAATTGGTAGATACCTATTATGGATTTAATAAAGCTTTTTGATGGGGATCCATTCCACTGTTACCTTTGCAGATTTAATTTGAATGTGAAATTAATGTTAAATAGGAGAGCTCTAACGCCACTGGCATAGCACTATCTACTTACAGGTAAAAAAAAAGGTTAGAAAAATTCGGACTGTTTTTCATTTGGCAAAAGGTCGGCAAGTGATTTTATGTTGGGTTCACTTTTAAAAGGAAGAAAGTGTATCTTTACAAGGTATTAATCTGATGACGATGCTGTGATTATTAAATTTGAGGGTTGTCTAGTTTTAATAATTCCATGGAATAAGCAGGACGAATAAAAATATTGTCTCTTTGCCATACTGAGCCATTCGACCGTGTTGAGTTTGTGGGAAATTCTTTGACGTCTTCTGATACCACAGAAGGAACAGTTTTGCATAACTTGAATTCTTCTAGCAGCAGATACACTTGAGCAAGGCACATAAATAACATCAACGTAGTCAAATTCAGCTTGTACCTACAAGCAGGCGTTTGTAATGATTTATGATGCGTGCTGTCAAATTTGAAAGATTTGTCTTGGGCTTAAATTTGATCCAAAATTCGAAATATATTTCGGTTATATTCCAGGTAAGCCGTCTGTGTCACTTCGGACGGAAAATCTTCATTTATTGGGCGAAGAAGGTAAAGTCCAATGTATTGCTGAAGGAAATCCAACTCCTGATATTAGTTGGAAATACAAGAGTTGTTTAAGACCAGAATGCAAATATTCATTTGTAAGTATCGATTCAAACGATGAAGTTGGAAAACTGTTTGATGCAATTTGTATTTCAGGTTAAAGGTGAGGTGAAAGAACATGAAAAACTTCAAGTAACTTCTGAAATTGAAATCAATGCAACTGAATCAGGTTTTGTGAAATGCATCGCAAAGAATACAGAAGGTGGTGATGAAGGCGTAACATTATATCAAGTTACAGGTTTGTACTTATGAAAATTTTTTGACAGTTCCAACAACTAATCAAATTTTGTCAATTTGTGGCATATGAAACAATTTCACCCAATCATGTCAACATTACACTGATAATTGCGTTCAGTAGAACTATTAGTCACCATAAATGAATAGTTAATAGAATAAATTTCCTCACCTACAATGCCTACGTGAATAGAAACACCTGTCGTCACAACTGACAAGTGAAAGCGGAAATTGAGCGTTCCGAGTGCTCGCCCTTTTCTGCTCAGTTTAGCAGATCTGTTAGTTGGAGCGCGCCCAATGTCTCACGGATATTAATACTGAAAACAATACACAACCCATTCTTCACACACTAAAATTATGGAAAAAACTCTTCTCTAATGTTTATTTTAATTTTATTTCAGATGTTCCTGGTGGATTTGCCATAACTGGGTTTGGTGATACGGCATCAGTATATACAAAATTAAAAACGGCTATATATGTGAAAGGAGAAACTATCTCCATTAAATGTTCAGCTACTCTTGCAAATTATAGTCAAGTTACTTGGCTTTTGGATGACAATGTTATCCAAGAAACTGGAAGTGAGCATTGACCGAATAATTACATTTCTCTATTGTATTAAAACTGTTTTTAGGAATTACATTAAAACCAACAAATACGAACTACTCGAATGGTACAACATTAACTATGAATAACAGTAATCAAAATGATTCCGGAGTGTATACTTGTCGGGTAATCACTTACAGTGGAAAGAGAGAATACAGGTCTATGAATCTTTTAATAAAAGGTAATATTTATAGCTGGAAATTTTTTTCTCCCATTTAAGTACTCCTGTTGAGTCATTTGATTGTCTAACTACAGAATACACTACTCACCATGAAACGACCCCTTTCAATTTATTCATAAGGAATACATAGTTGTATGCAATTTTACTTTGACATTGGAGATTGTATAGGCGGTTGTAATGGTGGTTGAATGGAGAAAAGAAGTCAAATATTCAAGTCTGATCTAGGGAATAAGCTTCTGTGGAAGAAACACGAGAAGAAGATCACATACGCTCTGTATATGAGTACGAAACTGTAGCATAAGGAACAAATGGAAGAAAAAGGATTGTTCCACCAAAGCAGAAACGACAGGTCTTTAAATGAGGCACCGGGCGACAAAATGACAAAAACAAGGAATAATACCCTTTGAAGGAAACAAAAAGACAATTTTGGCGTTATGGAAAAAATGAAGAGGAGAAGGATAACGCGAGCTAGGACCTGAGGACCTGTCGGAATAACAGGGGGTACAATGTTCTATTTCGCATCCACTCATGGACTAATAGACTTAGGGATGGATGCCTAATGGAGCAGGCTTTCTCACGCGTACGTGCGAGTGTAAGTTTCAGTGTCTCAGTTTCCAGCGAAAAAAGTGGAGCGGACTCAAAAGGATGGAATACGCCAATTTAAATCATTGTCGGGTTTTGAGTTATTTGAATTATTGTATTTCTCCCCAATTTTCAAAATATAAACATTGAATTTGATTCAACCACACTTTATATTCCAGATCCCTCTAAAGTTGAGATTGTGGAAACGAATATGAAAGAAGAGATGGTCGTAGATTATCCTACGCCTGTTAGTATGTTTTGCAAGGCTAAAGGATTTCCCCAGCCCAGCATTACATGGTACAAGGTAAATCATCCATTTAACAGTTTGCCAACACGCTTCAATTTGATGAGAAATGAATTTGATGTGATGAAAAAAAAAGAGAATATTCTGAGGAACGTATTTGCTTTAAATCTAGTATTAGGAATAACCAGCAGTAGTTTCTGTTTTCAGTCTAATCTATCATTTCAATATTATTTCAGGATGATGTTCTTTTGGAACCGAACGAACCCAGAATAAGTTTTACAGAGAGCAGACAAATTCTCGTGTTTAACGGAACTGCAGTTGAGGATGCTGGAACATATAAATGTAAAGCTGCGTACAAGAGCGACTTCGATGAACGAGAAGTCAAACTAAGGTTCAAAAGTAAGATTTCTGATCTAAGATTTATGTATTGAGATGAAATTTTAATCAATAAAATTATCACCGCATTTATTGTAAAAATCAAAATTTCATGAATGACATTTTTAAAAATCAATTGGCATGTTTGTCAAAATTGGAGGTTGGTTCGAGAGAAATGTAAGAAGGGACAGTGATTGACAGAGTTTGACAAGTGTTTTATCTTCGGATAACGAACCCTAAAATAATAAATGATAATAAGATAGTTATTAAATATAAATTATCAACACAATTGGCGCCCAACGTGGGGCACTTGACTCAGTGACAGAAACGGGTTATAATTAAAAGAATAACATCTGAGGATTTTTGGAAAATTTTACAATGAATGAAGAAAAAATTGACATTAATAATTTGACTGTGGAAGAACCCAAAGAACTTTTAAAATTAAGAAACTCAGACACAAAAGGAAGTAAGCAAACATTAGAAGAAAGATTAACTACAGCCATGGAAGAGAAAAAAACAACAGGACAAAAAAGAGGAGATAGTATCATGAAAGAAGTACGCTATTACACCGAGGAAAAAACGAAAGGAACTGAAGAATTAATGGAAATGATGAGAACAATTATGTCTGACATGAAGAGCACAAGAGAAGATATGAAGAGCACGAAGGAAGAGATAAAAAGTGCAAAGGTAGAAATCAATGAAAAATTTGATAGACAAGAAGAGAAATTCGAAGAGCACATAACAAGTAAAGTAAAGTAAATCTTTATTTAGCAAAAAAAGCTAATTACATACATCAATATTACAATATATACATTACTATGTAAGGTTCTTGAGAACAAAACGGAAAAAGAAGAAAAATCGTGAACGATTCCCACAGCACGAAATACATAACAACAAAAAGCAATTCCAAGTCAT
>CAJUYI010001674.1:0-13037 GCA_910591695.1 Galerucella pusilla
TTGTGTTTAAGAACCTGGGGACGCAACTTAATATATTTTCTTAATATTTCAACAAGATTCGTATTTTCAATGTCTCCAGTAGTAATTGCAAACTGCCGTATAACTTTTGTTTTTGAAGGTGGGATATCAACACGAAAATGGCTTCCTTCGTCTATAACATTTTCAACTGGAAGAAATGTTAATTCTGCCTTTCTGCATGCTCCTGCCATTCCAATTATCATTGCAACCTTAGCTATTAAGTATTTTTTGTCATCAGCTTCCACTAAAAATTTGGCAAAATCTTCTTTAATAAAAACTTTTGACTTTTTAGCACTGTACCCGTCCGCTTGCCTTTTAATATATGCTACCAAATTTGTATATTTTTTTAATATCAATGTTTCTTTTCAGATTTAGTTCACACCTTAACATTGAGTAAAGTGTCCATAATGTAGGAACTTTTTAGATCTTTGTTACCCTCTGAATATGCAAGTAAAACTTTCTCATTAACATGTTTAATTTTCTTCTCATCACACCACGTAACAAATTTTTCGTATGCCAAATCATAAACTGCCTTTGACTTTTTGGGAATTACTGATAATAGAGCATTACCTGCTGTCTCTTCAATATCGCTTGGTAGCTCTTCAGAACTTGAATCACATTTTTTTTAAATAAATCTCGCTAAAAACCTTCCGTCTAGACTTTTTTACAAAATGTCAAACTGACAACTAACATGAAGTAACAGCAACAAACTAAATTTATGTTTTCCAAATTTTTATCAATTATTTTAAATTTTATTTTTTTATTACATTCTTCAAAATTAGAAAAAATCTTGTATGCAATACGTTACGAAATTAAATTTTGTGTAACGCGTTACACAAAATTAGGCATTTCGTAACTGATGGCATAAATAGCTATTATTTAACTATACATACGATAGATACATTTTTAATATTGTCATTTTGTGTTAACCTTCAAAAGGTAAAAACGTTACGCTACTGATTTGAAGTCGAATCTCAAATTTACAATATGGCGCTGGTTTTGACATCAAGAGCTTGCAAGTCAATAATTTAGTTCACGACGTGCCCAAATCTAGTAACAACTTGTACATTTTATATATAAATATTAGAGAAAGAAAAAAGGCTTGGGGTAAGTATATTTCCGACTATATTATCTATTTTGGACATGATTTAACAACGACAGCAAAACAATGTCCAAGAAATTGACCGGAAGATACGGGTCATCTCCTTTTCGGTGGCCGACAAGAAATATGTCCTCGTCTATATTTCTTTTGATGCAGTAGCCATTAAACAACATCCGCCCGAAAGTAGAATCATTGAGTCACCAATTCATTTCTGCAACGACCGAACATTTTAAATCGGAAATAGTGATTGGCCACGCCACGACACCACTGTCGGAAGTAAATTTTGAATTATATAACTTGTAACAAGACTTGGAGTCAGACAGTTTTGGGGGATTTTTAACAGAAAATTTATGTTTACGCGAGTATGGTGTCTAAATTGTCTTTTTTGGCTTTTTTAATACACAAAAATTGGGAAACTTAAATCTCTGAAATGTAAAATATGATAAGTTTTTGAGATACAGGGTCTTTTAAATAAACGGGTTGATTATCTATGGTCTTTGGAATTTTGACCACAAAAAAGACTAACCTATAGAAGAGGAAGGGTAAAGGAAAGAACTAGAATCCTGAAGCGCAATCGAGTTCTCGAAATAGGCAAGGCAGGTAAGGCCACAAAATAAACTATAGACCTGGAAGTCCTGTGTCAAGGTATGAAAGAAGAATTTCAGCGAACGCAGTGGATGATGGGTTCAGTTTATTTGAATGATTTCACCAGACATTTCCTAGAGTTCGGAAATATCTGATTTGGGAATCTACTTTTCACCACGCGGTAAGTAATACCCAAGAGTCATAAAATTAGGTATTTCCCATGTTCCCTACTATTATATTCATATCATTTGCAGCGTGTTGTTCTTTTTAACATTTGGATAGAGTAGCAATTATATGAACCCATCCTTTCCAAGTTATAAACTAATTAAAACCTGGGGTAAACTTTATCGCAACAATTTTTGCTAAAACAGAAACCATATAATCGTTGATCGACCCCGCAAATTAACCACAAAGCATTCCCATCCTTATAATGTAGTTTATTACTCGCAACAACGATTTTCGGTTACAGCATCTTTGTCCCCCAATGGATGGCATTAAATAAAGCAGGACCGGTTAATAGAACATCCAGAAAAAAGAATTACTACTTCATAAATAATATATTATACTCCAATGTGGTGAAGACTATTATTATTTACCGAGCACCTAAATTATTTGGCTTTGTCACAAGAGGATTAAGATGCAAGGCTTATAAATGTCTTCACAACCATGGTGTACATACAATTTTTTTCTAGCCAAATTTAAGACAAAAATTAAAAATAATTCACAAACGCACCCCGTCGTCTGACTGACAAGTACAGGTTTCGATATACAGTATGCGAAAACTCTTTCGAGTCCATTCAGTTTACACAAGTACGACAAGGAAAATATGAGAAAAACTGATGAAAGAGGGAGAAGAATAATTGTGGGCGTATCTAGTTTATCGAGAGCTGAAGCTATAAAAATATTTGAATTTGTCCATTATTGACCTAGGTTAATAATCGAAAAAATGATTAACCACTAATAGAGAAATTGAGCTTCTTCGTAGGTCTGAAATACAGAGCTGTAAATTCCCATAGCATGACTAAATAAATGTCTACTGATTTTTTAAAATATGCTATTTGGAACTTTAGACCCATTTGCTCCAGCCTTATGACACTGATTTTTTTCAACGCAATATTTATGTGCTTTTATCAAGCGTTATAAATTCAAAGCCGTCTCTGTAAGTTTTTCTTAGGGCGCTTTTCGATTTTACTGATATAATATATTACTCCAGAAACCTAATCACTAGGAAATAGCAAATATTTTGTTTACAAAAATAATATGCTGCTTTATATATTATGTCTAGATATGGAATGTGGTCAATTAAATGCGGAAACTATAGAAACTATACAGGGTAGTCCTTAAATGATTTCACATTAAAGTACAGTACAATATTCACTTTAAAATATTGCGATTTAAGCCAACTAGCTTTGATGAAATGTTGATATTAGGAGAGATACGTGGTAAATATGAAATTTCAATAAACTTTTGACGTGTATACACAAATATTGAAGCAATATTTTAATGTGAAGATTGTACAATTAGGTAAGGACCAACCTGTATACAAAAATAAATTATGTGTTATAAAGATATTATAGTATATTACATAACGTGTGCGGAAAGTGACATTTTTCACACGAGTGGGAAATAATGTATCTCGAGGCATGAGAGCCGAGTGCGACAATCACACGAGTGTGAAAAATCACTTTCGCACGAGTAATGTACAGTATTTTTCCTACGATCACGTGATAATTTCGCCAAATAATATGTAATCAACATCTGACATATTAATACACAAAATGTTACAATTAAAGTCAACATAATTGATGTCAAAATAACAATAACTATCAATAGTGACAAAAATTCAAGTAGTTTAACTATATAATATAGGTAGATTATTACAATTATTAATTGGTTCGATAATTATAGAAATTGGAAGTGAAATTATTATTGTTCATCATACTTTATACATACTTATCATGAATGCCTTTCAAGATGATTCCATTTTCCTACTATTATAACAGGTGATTTGGATTAGTTGGTACAACATCGGATTTCTGACCAAGAGTACGCGGGTTCGATCCTCGACCGCGTCCTAAATTTTTAGTATGAAGAAAATTACCAAAATTTCACTTTTTAAATAGATGGCTTCAAATTTAGATATAACATAGGTAAATCTAATTAAAAACTATATATTTAACAGCTTGCCATTGGTCAATCTTAATAAAAATTAATTTGACAGCTTTTTTATCCGTACACGTACGGTTAAGTTTTCTTTCCGTACGCGTATGAATAAAGGCCACTTTCCATAGAACTATACCTCATTTAAAAACCAGGAGGAGTGATTTGAATTTAAGTTGGCAATTCTGTACACCTCTGATTGGTCAGATTCAGTCCAGTTTCACACAACACTTTTTAATATTGACATCAGCTGATAGTTTTCATTTTTGATAGTTCTGTCAGATAAATAAATAAATATTGGATGAAAAACCAAAAATATTCATGTTATCTTCAAAATTTCTTAAGGGTACATTATTACTTCACATTTTTTTTAAGTAGTAAAGTCGGTTTAGCGAGTATTAAAGGAATACTGAAGTAGAGGAACATTATACCTATAGTGCAGAAAATATTGGTGGAATACCAGGACTTTTGAAAAATTGTGATGAGTGAATAAAAAAGGTGGTTCGAAGAAAAAAAACCTTTTGACGAGTCAAATGTAGGTACTATTTATTTCTTATATACATATTTGGGAAGAAATCGTCAAAGTTTATCGGAAGAACATGCCATGGAAGATATAAAACAATATAGAAAAGAATGGGTTTGGTAGAAAATACATTATTGGTTTTTGAAGGTAAAAAGAGAAGGAAGAATGTATCTCAGAAGTATTTGAAAAATGGTTTATTACACTTAATCCGGCAACATAAAGATAACTGTTGGAAATGTTCAAATTAATACAGCATATTGCTCTACAAAGCTATTAATTTTGTAGTATTGTTATTGCCAGAACAGATCATCAATTGTCATATTATTTTCAATTTAATTGGAATAAATATAATTAAAGTAACTTGACTATCTGTAATTTGTTGTCGATGTGAATCTGAATCTTCTGATGTTTGAATAAGAAACGAAACAGGAAAAAGTCTTACATTTTGTTTAATGCGTAGGTACATCTGAAAAATATACTGCAGATCAGAGGAGAAATCGACTTATCACTAATGTCTTTGATTTCAAGGGATATTTAATATATTTGGAACACGACTGTTGACTACGTTTTCGGAACACACCCTTTAGTAACTAATCTGGTAACTTTTAGTGGTGTGAGTAAGGCTTTTCAAATTACTCCTCCTGGTTTTTAAATGAACTTTAGACAGTGCGATATATATCACTTTCCTATGTGATCGTAGGAAAAGTCATTTTTATATCCTTTAGTAGCTTTAGATTTCGTCGGATATCAAAATAAAAAATAATATCCTAGCAAATATTTACGTCCCTTTAAAAAAAAACTCTTCTTCTTTATATAAACGCCTTTGCTATGTCCTGATTAAATTCTCGATCGAATCTCTTCGGCATTTTAAATAATTATTTTTCCAATAATATTCTCGCGTCTACCAGAAGAATTCAGAAAATATCAAGTATTCCTATAAATTGCAGGGCAAAAAAACTGCTTGGATATTATCAGATAACTTACCCGTAGTATATTCTAGTCACATATACATTCCAGAAGTAGCAAATAAGATGTAACCCAGTGTGTATGCTACATGCAGATCTCGGGATGATATCACGTTGGGTACACTCAAAAACTAAAAAAATTCATATCGAAAAATAATGTGAATTTTTTAAAATTTTCCGTTTATATAGTAAAATATCCAATTAAATCAATAAATAAATAAAAAAACACAACAAAAATATAACATATAAGCTCGGTCCAGCTTCAGTATTACCCAAATAGGCCAAGCAATGGGTGAAATCCTTGTAGAAATCTGACTGTACCGTCTAGTAAAAAACATTACGTAGTAAAAACGTCATTTTATTGTTTTTTGTTAACAACATGGAAGCTTATTAAAAGCGTATTCGACTATGTGCAATGGTGCAGCGCACCCAGCTCGACTCTTTACAGTAAAGTGCAGTTCTCCAGGGTAGGGGAGTTGCAGATTATTCCGCATATATCAGCGCTGACATCCTAACCTAACAAACTGACAACTGCCTGACAACTTATCTATGGTGACAGTTGCAGACCAACGTTTGACGACGTGTATTGTGAGTTTGTCCAGTTTTTGTTATAAAAACTATTTTGCTAATTTTTGTGTGGGTTGAGTATAACATTCGTAGTTGGTTTTTATTGTTTATAGTGGGACTTTTACATTAATAAACAATGTCGAGAATATGTATTGTGAAAGACTGTAATGTAAGGTGCACCCGGTAAGCTTTATCTTTATAAAAAAACATGTTTCATTAAATAAGAAGTGACAGAAGTAGTTATTCTTTCATACAGCTTTGAACTTCCCAGCATTGCTGTTGAATTTTTTTTTTTTTTCTTCATGTTTGTCATTGAAATATGTAAAAAAACGTTTCATTCATTGTATACTTTTTTTATTCAATAAAATATATTAACATGATGATTATTGCTTTATTTATCTCACTTCAGGCATTATATGGTCCATTTTTTGACATTTCATTTAATTTTACTTGACTATTTGATTGTTATTATTGTAATATCAATCTAATGTTGGGTAATTTTAAATGAAATGTCAAAAAATGGACCATGAATGTCATTTTGCAATAAAAGTAAAATTACAGTAATTTTGAATATGCCGCCACAAACTGTAAAATTACAGGAATCTTTTTTTTCGGCTGTTAGCGAAGTTCACAACCATCTGATTTGTGTTAGAGGTACTGACGGGACTCTCAAGATGGCGCCACCCGTACAAATAGAGGGCGCCACTAGTCAGTTTCCCATCTATAAGTATTTTTTTTTATCTATGCAGCTCTCCATGTTCGGCTTGCTCAACAGAATGTAATGCATAAAAATCTGGTCGGCTATGTGCATGACACGAGTGCAGAACAATTATTTTCCATTCTCCCCCCTACAAAAATATATATCTTCATCTTCATTTTAAATAGGCAAGCGAAAGTAAAACATGCTAGGTCATCGGTTGCTAAGTATGAAAAACTTTCGTGCCCTGGACAACGAAAAAATAAAATGTCAGTTATTGTGGACACATTTCTTTGTACATCATTTGATGAAATTTTCATAGGCTTGATTGTAACGGGTTTTAGATTTTTCCGGCAACAAACTTCTGCAAGCAATAATTGCTGCTTCTTCAATGGAATTCATTTTCAACTAGATTCTAGCCAAATATTAAACTTAAAGGATGTAGACTTTATGGAAGAATAATTATTTGACAACTGTCAAAATATTAGTTAGTGACACGAATGCTACCAAAGTATGTAACGTTAACGTTGTTATGTAAATAACTATTTGCTCGGCCACCGCTCGTAGAGAGTACGAACTTTTTGGCATTTTCAGCAGTGCACTTGAGCCTAATATTTTCAATGATTAATGGGATAATATCAATAATAAGAAGCAATTTTCCGGTATTTTGCATCCTCAAGCAAAAAAAAAGGTACTTAATCTGATAGATTATTTCGAGAATGAATGAAAAAGTGTGTCAACCAGTGTGCAGGAAACATCAACCATAATTATTTTCTCACATAATCTCACATTTTGGTAACCTCTGTGTCTTCTGATTTGAGACATATGGTTAGTGACCTTTGATCCCGCACGATAACAGCTCTTGACTATATTAATATTCATATAAATAAATAAGACCCACTTTTTATATATCATAAATTATTGACACCCAAGTGTGTTAAGTTGACTTACAACCGTTGTTTTTGGTAATTTTCATAGAAAGAAGAAAAAATATAATTTCATAAAACAGTTTCCTTTGTCAAGTCCCGAAGTTACAGAACAATGTTTTTAAGTGTAAGAGATATAATGATAGGTTCACATATCTTATACCATACAACAGTTTTTAGCAGCGGCATTTTGTATACATTCTTCTCGACTCTGATTTATGTTAGATTGATAATGGATCGGCATCGACAGTTAACACCCGCCGCCGACCACTACCGAACCCAGCTATAATGTAAATTACAATAGTCGGCGTTGTAAATATGCTGTTTCTCTTTCCTCGACCAAATTTCTGCAATCTTCAGATACTCTTTGTTCATATAAATATTTCCCACGAATCCGCGTCGACTGTGTAAATCTAATAAACATTATCAACAGTAATTTTTATGGTTATTAAAGTTCTGTAAATCCCCTATAGTAATTTAATAGAGATGTGTAACTGTTTCGTAAAATCACAGCGCCAAATCACGACTCGTATTCTTAAGCAGGGTCCACACTATGCCGCGGTAAGCCGGGCGGGTACGTTAAGGGCCGGCACGACGTCCACACCGAAAACGAAGCCTACCTACATTATTTAGTTTCTACACCAAGACCGGTGACTTTGTTGAAGTGTACTTTTTAGAAGTTTTTTTTAAAGTGTCCTTAGTGTTTTCAAAATGATTACCGACTATGACGTCGCTATGTCAGCCATGGCTGTGGTGATACTCGCTTTAAATCAGCCCCCTGTACAGGGCTATCGAATTAATGAAAGATTTAATTGAATTGAATTTGGAATACCGAAATGACGTTGGTTTCACCAACTTTTTTCGAATGCAGCGATCGGACTTTCAAATGCTACTCAACAGGGCTGGACCCAAAATATCAAAAAAGAATACCTCTTATAGAGATGCTATTCCAGCAAGCGTAACTGAATCCGCTCGGCACGTCCCCACTCTATATTTTTGTTCGGCTCGGCTCGGCTTCCTTTGATCTGTACCTACTTTATGCGGGTTGGGATCGGCACGGCCCGGGCCGGCATTTTCTAACCCGGCAAAGCCACCCGGGGCGTCTACATGAACGCGGCTTAAGCCGCCCGGGTCAGACCGCCCGCCCTACCCCGGCATAGTGTGGACCCTGCTTTAGATACTTGACTTTCTTTAAAGCATTGGTCTTTTTGACGCTCTTCAATTTAAAAGAACTTCGTGTCTCGTGTTATTGACTAATTGACCTAACCTTCTAGATAATAGTATATTCTATAATAACAGACCATTTTCTTTTTTTTGTTTTGAAAACATGGATTGTGTGTATATTGCGTTTTAAATTGACACGATAAGTGTATCCGGGGCGGAGCTCCGCCATGTTATAGTAAAGGATAAACCATCAGTTCTACCTTTATCGCCAGGTACCTATTCATAAGGGATGTGTTAATGGCTGTAATGTATACATTAATAATAATGGGGTTATCTGGTATTTTTTCAAGCCGAATATTTCAGGAGAAAACTGAAAATTAAGAAGTCCTAAATGTTTGCAACTTTCTCTACACATACGTCACAAACCTAAAGATGAAGTTAGCCACTTTCTATTAATAAACGAAAAATAAAAACTAACTATAAATACTTTAACGAAACCCTAATGATAAAAGTAAAATTTATAAAATAATCTAATGGTCGTAAAAACAATATAAATCGGAAATAAATTTAAACAACTCACTATAAAAGCAATAAAACATAAGCATAACCTATATACTTCATCACTATTTTAAAAAAGAAGACGACAGAACTGTGGTCCTACGCCATCAGTAATGCAGCTAACTTCTCTTTTAGGTTCTGTACGTCACAGTATAAATGGCGGACTATTTAAATAATTCGACAAAATTGAAAATAATTGATTCCCCATTATGATTTCGTACACCAATAACTATCATCTCCTCATTAATGCATTGAGCTATTGAGTAAATTTGGTTCAATTTTTTTAATGTATATTTTTTTATTGATTCATTCATTTTAAAGCTGGAAAGGAGTGGAAAACTATGAAAAATCTGGGAAAAGAGGAAAAATCTGTCAGTCATATTTTGAGTATTGATAGGACAATGGTTAACTTTGCTTAACTATGATCAATGACCGATTTAGGATATTTAAGATTGAAAAACAAATAAATTAAAACAGCATCAGTAAAAGGTTATGGTAATCCTGGTTTGGTATCTCCTTGAAAAGTTCGTTAAGAAAAAAAAAGTGGAGAAAAGAGTTCGCAAAAATTATCTGCAATCTAAAATCGGAATAAAGTAGCGACATTGATTAAAAGCCTATTTAAAACTCAATCTTTAATTCAATCGCATTAACACGGGGAGACATCGCATCGGAGACAACTTTTTTAATCAGTTTATTCCGGAGATTACTTCCTTTGATAAGAATTGATGTTAATGGAATTACTATCGATGTTTTAATTTTGGAAGTTTTCGCCTCCGACTTTTTCTATCTATTTCTTTTAATTGAAAAGTTTCACCAGTATTTGAAGTGATGCAATATTGTGTGATCGCTAGAACTGATTCGAATTTATCATTATATGTTTACATTACAATATAATGACACACGCTCTTTCTATTATAAGAAAAATCTTCTATTTAAATACAAACCAAATCTCTTTCTTCTTCTTTTCTAGATCCTTTTGCCCTTTCAGGCGTCGGATGTAGATTTCATGTCCTGTACCCATTTCTTCCATGTCTTTCTGTCTCTTGCAAGGTTTTAAATTTCTGTTATGGTCTTTCCTCTTTCTAAACCCATCTCTTGTATTTGGTCTAACCATTTCTTTGTAGGTCTACCCCTTTGTTTTTTGATCGGTTTCCCAATCTCCATTATTTTCTTATTTAACCTATTTGGTTCCATTCTTACCATATGATCATACCAGCTAAGTTGTCTCTTTCTTATTTCACCATTTATCAGCTCCTGTTTAGTTGTCTCTCTAATGACGTCATTTCTAATCCTATCCCATTTAGATTTCCCTGCAATTCTTCTTGGATGTTTCATTCCTTAACGTTTTTCTCTAGTTTCGTCCTTTTTTCGCACTGTCCAATTTTCACTGTTGTATAATATTGTAGGAACTGTTATTATATTATGAACTTTCATTTCCACTTCCAAGTCTATATCTTTATGTCCAAGAATTGTTCTATTTAGAGAGTAGTATATTTTTTGTTGATTTATTTGCTCTGTTTGTTATTTCTGTATCTATTTTTCCATCTTCTGTTACTATACTTCCCAAATTTTCGAATGTTCTTACTCTTTCTAGCGTCTGGTTTTTGCATTTAATTTCTTTATTATTTTGATTACCTAGTTGTTTTTCATTGATTATTATCCAAATATGAAAACAATATATGCTCTCAGAGCTTCTGGACGGATGATATCTACCTTGTACTGATGAGGAGCTATACGCCGAAGCCGGTCTGTTCCTTCTAATTACAAACCAGAGTGGTTGGTTATATTCCTGAAGTGTAATTCAATGTCTTTCGGGGTACATACAGGGCCGATTTTAGTACTCAAATCCAAAATTTGCTTACCAGAAAGCCAGAAAAATGAGTTAATTATTAATAATAATAACTTTATTACTTATAGAAAACAATGTTTACAGCAAGGTTAGTGTGTGATAATATACAAAAAAAAATTTTGTTGAGTTTACAAGACAGTTTGTAATAAAAAAAATAAAAACAAAATAAAATAAATACATTATTCATCGAGTATAAATGACCTCAATTTGAGAATATTCCAAAGGAAGCAGATATAGTTTTTCCCTCAGATAGGTTTATATTTTGTAGAGCATTTACTAATGTTTCCAAATGTTGCTGACAGTAGATGTTTTGTTTCATAACTGTATATATCGGACACTCAAACAAAATATGAAAAATAGTTTCTTTCTCGTCCAGGTTACAAACAGTACATGTTAAAGTAGGATCTATACTAAGGTTATTATGCCGTTTAATGTGAACTTCATTTTAAATTGATTAACCGTACGGAGTTGAGCCAAAGTACGAGTGATTTGAATTGGAGACTTCAACAGTAAATAATTGCTTGGTTCACGTGTTGTGGTGAAAGCATTATAGGTATAGAGCCATGAAAGGGTACGCTGACGATGTAGCAATATCGGATTGGTGCAGGAAGGTATAATATTTGGAAAACAGTAGTTTTTTTTGTGCTGTTAGATGACCATAAGTTAATTGATTCCATAACTGCAGTGAATCAACGCCAACAAAAAATTGTTTGATTTGGGATGCCCAATTATACTTTGTGGTAGCGGAATTCATAATACGTAGCTGTTGCTCAAAACAAAGTCTGGGATAGCGAAATTTTTCCATTTGAAGAATCTTTAGTAACCAATTTATTGTCATTTTAAAAACATTGTACGACAACTTAACTCTTCCTGTTTCTATCCGAATAACAGAGTCCGGAGTATTGACCGCTACTAAAAGGATTCGTTTAAGGAAATGTATTTGCACCCTTTCTAGTGCATCCAAATAACGAGGACCCCAAACAGAGACACTGTTAAACATAACGCTTAACGCTAGAGATTCAAATAGTTTGATTCTAGGGTATCACATGTCAATTTTTGCCTTACACATCACAGGAATGAGAGCGCCAACGGCTTGTTCACCTTTTTTACAGTTGCAGTTGACATTTCACTGAATAAGCCAGAAGAAGATAACGTTACACCTAAATATGTATATGTATTACTCAATTCTATGATCTCGTTTTTAAAATAAAATTTGTAGTTCGGTTTTTGGAATCCACCTTTAGAAAACCTTAGATTAGTCTTAGTAGAAAAATGGACATATTTATATACTTTTCGTTTCACCAGATTCATGTTTAAGTTGTTATTGGATTATATTTCCTGAGTTTCTTGGTTTTGAAATTTTATTTGCATTTTTATCAACATTTTACGTTCTTGTCTTAGACGGATAGTTTATGTCATCGTTAAGCATTAGAAACTGAATGATCTATAAATTTATACAGATGCGCTACTGAACACAATATGGAACAAACGTAGCGACTATATTTTCCGACTGGCTGAAAGTTAATTTTCTTGCGTTGTCGCAACTGTTTCGACCTTTCGTCCATCATCATTCGCATGGAAGATGTAGGGATTTAAACCGTACGCACTTTAAAATTGGATCTTACACGGCATTCGACTACGGATCCTAATTTTGATATACGCATTTTTTGATGACATGAAGAAATTTTGTTTTATCACCGAAATAACTTTATGAAGTGTTTCATTTCACATTTTGCCACAGATATGATCTACTATGAATGGACCTTAATAAAAATTTGATAACAAAATTTGGCAGTCTTAAACTTCAAAATAATTTTTGATTGTCTAGTTGTCAAATTTTTTCTGTTGTGTCAGTTGGGGATAAAAAAAAATTAATTTCTACTTATTTTTTCTTGACAACGGTAGCTGGAACGCTACCGAAAC
>CAJUYI010001674.1:18037-47368 GCA_910591695.1 Galerucella pusilla
TGACAATCCCATTCATGTATAATAATTCCCATTTGTGAATACAAAAATCGTAGTTTGCTGTCGGCTAAATAGGAAGGAAGAGAGTTTGCAAGTGGATAAAAATATCGGATAAATTACGTTACCGTAGCAACCCTAGCATTTAGGTACTGTCTGTTTACCAAGCAATGCACGTCAATTTGACAATTATAAATGTCAAAAACAGAATGAATTAAACAGCATATAACAATTCCAAAAAGTATGTCGAGATTTGGAAATATTTGCAAGGCAGAAATAGTAAGGGAGATTGAAAAATCAACTCCAGAAAATACCAAGAAAACTCATTCCTCCATATGGAATCAATTTAATTTAATTTAGTTTAATTGAATTGAGTTTTTTATTCATGGGATTGTCTTACCAAATACCACGCGAGCTCAGATTTAGCAGGATATTTTTTTCGGTGGTTTTCTCATGCTTACTTTCATTGGCAATTTAACGAGAGCTGTTCTGGCAAAATCACGAGAGCGTAGCTCGAGTGATTTTGCTAAATCCGGCTAAATCTGAGCTCTTGTGGTATTACCCCCGACAAATTCGTAGTTTTCCTATACCTATACCTATACCTACGTTTAACAGTAGGATTTCTGACTGACCACTGTCAACTAAGGAAACACCTCCATACTATGGGGCTAGTGGACACACCTCTATGCAGGATGTGTGAACAGGAAGATGAAACTGTCAGGCATGTCTTATGCGAGTGTCCGGAGGTATCGTCAATAAGAGAGTGTGTGTTCGGTGAGTCTTGGCCTACATCTGACGATATAAAGGAGATGTCTCCTAGTGACAGGTCCACCTTCGTGGGAAGGACAGGATGGCCGATGACCTAGGAGGACTACTCCTCGGGAGGATGTACAATGGGTCACATGTGGCCTAAGTGCTGTAAGCCTACATTCACCCTCCCTACTTTACAGATACGGATTCGTAATTTCTTTTGGTTAATTTTATAATAAATTCTATAATTGACAAAAATCATGAGAATATTTTATCTGCAATTCATTGTTTCGAAAACAGCTGTATAGGAATGAATACCGAAGGACGCTTGCATTACCCAAAACGTGTTTAATAACATGGCATCAAAAGTTTAAAAATCCTTTTCATCATAATTTATTTAAATGATACCTAAGTAAGTATTTCGTTATAACTCAGTTTCATATGTTTAAAGAACTGGTGACAGGATGGGACTCGAGCATTGGCTTAGTGATAAATTATTTTTGACCACGACCACCTAATAATAAGTCAATATTTCACCTCCTAACTAAAGGTATATGGTACCCATATATCAACTGTCGTGAATTATGGTTCATAATACACTGTAGTGTATTATGGTTCATAATTCCCGACTAGAGTTGGGGGTACAATATGAAATAAACTATTAAATCTGTGTATTTTGTTCAGGAAATTTGTTTCTGACATAATAATATATCGTATCTATAAAATATTGTAATTTTCAGTATTGATACTTTTCATAACGATATTTTCTAATATTAAGTATTTCAAAACAATATAATTATAACGGTACGTTGTATTGATACTTTCTACAGTATCGCCCATCTCTATATATGTCAAATTATTTGAAGTAGCTGCCACAACATTTTGAGGTTAGTAATATGACAAATAGCTACTGACTTTTATTTATTAATAAATAAATTAAGTGTCGTGGACAAAGTATAGTATTCTACTCGCAATTTATGGCCATAATTCACTTGGGTGACTTGCGCCCCTCGCCTGCGGCTCGTGACGCAAACGTCACCCATCGTGAATTATGGCTATCATAAATTGCTCGTTTAATAATATACTATATTTGATTCAAATATTTTTTTACCTGAATTTGAAGTAGATATTATTTTTTTTAAATTTTCGCTCAGTCCGGTCCTGTCTTTGTTCAATAATTTTGCACTTAAACTTTCGAACTAAACTTTGTGCATGCAGTCGACCGTTTGCGGACGATTTAGAACCGTGGTTTGCATGAGATATGGTAAGAATTTAGAATTCTAGTTAATTTTTATATCAGTATTTGCTTTTGCGGGCCAATTCAGTAGATTGTGCTTACCAAATATCCAAAATGTCATGACTCAATACCAAAAGCACGTTAAAAGTAATTGTATCTTAGGATATTATTAAAAATAATTACCTTACACGTAAAACAATCTGTATTAGGACCTTCCATTTTCTGTATGTTCCTTGTGGTGTAATCATTTTTATTTCCCAAAATATTGAACAAAAACTTATATAGCTTAGATCCAATGTTGCTTTAAATGTAGATAAATAACTTAGAAGCTAGAAATATTTAGAATAGCTCTTGTTTTAGAAAAGATGTAGTAGTGGTGATAGAAGAGAGGAGGTTAGAAGACATTATAGAAGAAGACAACGAAGACAGTGATTGTAGTGTTATAGATACGAGTAAGACTAGAGATCGGTAGTACCTTTGTTTAAGTGTAAGGCTAGACATTTAGTATACGTATTTCATTCATCATATAGAAATTTTACTGTTGGGTCAATGTGCGAAAAACGAATTGCTCGTTTTACCCCTACTAATTCTTATTCCGTCCACTATCAAATCATTCCACATGGCATAAATCGATTTAATTTTTTGGTAGCAGTAAACGTGATTTAAAAATTCCGGTATCGCTCATCTCTAGACTCTGTTTCACTTGAGAATAATCCACGTTAAGCATGCGCGAACTTTATGTCAAAATCAAATTAGAATTTGTCGGCCTTGACTGTGGATACTTTTTCCTTTAACACCAACAAAGCTTAAAAGGAGGCATGGTTTTAGATTAAAATATTTAAAATTCAAAAATATTCGACAGTGAATACAAACCTAAAATGTCAATAATAAAATTGCTGTCGGATTGGAAAATCGTTTCTAACGCCAGTGGCAGGAAGCGGTCGTAAACAAGACCAATTTAGGTTTCTGCGCAAGTCAGTTGGCAACCTTCACCTGGCTTGTTGTCATATGAAACGGAGCCTACCCTAATAAATCTGTATTCGATTGGTTGTATCTTGACCCAACTTTATTTCAGTGTCTTAGTATGATTTGCTAAGAATTTTAAAAAGTGCTGTGTCCTAGCTTTAACCCGTTTGTTGTGGCCAAATAGTGGACCATGATTTTCAATAAAAATGCAACGTTGCAATATTTTAATTATTGTAAAATACTATTTTCTTACGTAAGCACTAAATATAAGGAATATTCAGTGGATTAGAAATAGGGTTGAAGCTGATATTTGTTTTTTTTTCATCGGCTGTTTGTTGATGTACAAAAAATTGATTGTTATACTTTAGTATAGGCAACCAAACATACATGTAAGGGCTGGTTCTATAGTTTGTTTCAAAAAGAACATATAGTACGTACCAATTGGCAATAATCGGTTAACAACCAAATATTTATCGGATATTAAGAAATTGTTCAGAAAATTGACGGAATTAAGATGGTGATGTGAAAAAATTAATAAAAGTTGTCAGAAACATATCCAGAGCCGTCCTTTTTGTCGATGTTTTCAATTTTTTTCTCTGTTATAGCTCCTCAGCTTCTCGAACATGGATAAAAGTTATCAAAACCAGAAAAAAATCAAAATTCACTTTAGTTGATTCAATGAATGATCAAACTTGAAACGGAAAATCAATATTTACAGACAATCGTACCTAAATATCTCAAAATTTTCGAAATACTTAAAAAAATAACAATTGTAGCTGGAAATTATTATAATAATTAATAGTTTCGTTTGTTCTAATTATTGTATAATAAAACAAATCTTGTGTAATTGTAGTTTTTATTTCACACATCTTTGGATTATAAATGGTGGAAATACTGTTGATATATTCTACCGCCATCTATATAGCGTTACAGGAATCATTGAACGGTCACTGTAAACTCTACTGTAGTGATTGGTAAACTTTTACATTTCATTTCACATAGATGGTGCTCTTTTAGCCACCATTCTAATTTATGAAATTTAATTTAATTTATCGCCATCTGCTATTGGGTTCCTCTACTAAGAATATTTTTTCAGTGGTATTTGATACGGTATGTAGCGAGTTTGACCGAAAATAAAAAGAGGGCGCAGTGGAGTAGCAAAATATTATTAATTATTAAAAAATTTCATTCTATGTAAATATTTTGTGAAGAAGTTTTATTGTCGTCTTTTGTGCCTTGAAAAGCAACTGCAAAGTTGATGTTTTCCTCGGGCTGTCATAATTTGACATTATTGGTGCTCTTAAGCAGAAAGTAACTTTGGCGCACCACTAATTTTATTTATAGATAAAATAGAGCTAATAGTTATTTCAATATAAACTGTAGATTAAAATATTTTTGTTGATTTTCCAATATGTTAAAGCATCCAACAGTATTTTCCGTAATAATTTAATGAGAAATAGGGAGATCTAAAAAATATCTGACATTAATGTAATGAGTGTTGCCTACGTATATAGTTACACGAAACTGCAATATGGACACTGCTGAGTACGAACAATGGCAATTAATTTTATTTTGGTGGGATCGAAGTAAAAATCTTTTCGAGCAGAAAGTCCTTTGGTAGTCTCGACTGCCAAAGTACTACTTTCTGCTCTTGATACACAAAAAGCTATTTATGAAGAATCATTTTATAGAATTCAACTGTTTTTAATAAAAAATCGAATCTTCCACATTATTAAATACTTTTTCCGCAAATCGCTAGGAAATTTTGACATTCCTGTCAAAATTTCTTGAAGAAAAAGTCATTTGTCATTTCATGTCATTTCCTTACTGTAAGGAAATGATATTTCCGTACAGTTGTTAGTGTTCTACATAAATGATTGAAAACACATTGCTTATAAGGAATTAATTTATATTTTGAAAACATCAAGTCATTGCTGAATACATTTTTAAGATCAATTTGTTATATTTACAGTAATTTGACAGTTAGTACAATTATTGAACATTGGAGGAACACTCTTAGAACTATGAGAAACATTTTGGACAACAAACAGGGTGGTAGGGTCATTTTGTTGAATATTTTGTACTGTGAAAATTTTATTTGCCACCTCAACCTTATTGTTAAGCGATTCTTCGATATATCCTTCAGCAACGTTTGATGACTTCCATCCGCCATGCCTCTTTAAACTAGTTATGTCGGCACCAGAGTCAACCAATATTGTTGCAGAAGACCGACGAAAGCAGTGACCAGTATATTCTGTCGGATTTACCAAGTTCAAATAAGTAGCAACTATTTTGGGCATTTTTCTAAATTGATGAATTCCTACCACTTGTCTACAACCCTTTCCGCTTTGATATTTAAAGAAAAATCGGTCACTGTTCATATTTTCTGGTCTTAACGAAACATACTTTCGATAAACATTCAAGTAGATCTGATTAATTATAAATGATCTTGGTTTGTTGGTTTTCGAATCAGGTATGCTGATTAAAAGCTTAGATTCTAAGTCTTCTATATCGTGTAGATACAGTCATTCGGACTAACTCATCCATTCAACAGGCCCCAGAAATACCAAATATTACAGCCACCTAAAAAATAAATAAAGCTATAATCTAAATAGAAATTAAAACCTTGTAAATTACCTCAATCATTGAATTTTCTTCATCTGGGGCTGTATTTTTGACTGTGGGAGTAAAGCTTTCCGAGAGAACACATAGTTTGTCTTTATTCTGCCTGGCTACTCTGTCATTGCAGTGACAAAGACAAAATATCTGTTCTCTCGGGAATCTTTACTCCCTCAGTCAAGAATACAGCTCCTGGAGCTTCCTGGATAAATTTTTCAATTTCTTCCTTCGTTAAATTCTTAGATTTCTTTGCCCTATAACCTTGAGCTTGCCGTTTCAATAAAGAACGAAGTTTTGAGTATGTAGATATATCTACATTGTGTTTAAGTGCAAGGGTTGACTTCAGCATTGAATAATTGGCCCATAATGTTGAAGATTTCATCTTTAAACAAAGGTCTAGGAAGTATGCCATTACAACATTTTCTGAGAAAGAACTCGTATTTTTACTCATGCGATAATCCATAAAACGTCTGTATGCATTTTCGTACTTTTCTCTTGATTTCTTTGGCAATAATTCTAATGAAGCAGTATTCACTGCCTCAACCAGCTCTGGAGGAGTCCCAGGAATGGAAATTTCATCATCACTTATCATTTTACTTTCGAGAACACCAGCAATTAAATTTATAAGCGTCAAGTTTGACAATTCAACCTCAATACGTTTCCATAGTAACCCAAGTAATTTTATTAGGAATTTCAAAGCACCATTTATTTGGGAATAAAATTATCGCGTTTTTTTTAAATCAATCAATATCTGTCGAATTTTAAACGATTTGCGGAAAAATAGTATGTTTACCTCGTAGGAAAAGCCACATTCCTGGACTCTTCACAGTCGTCCAGGAATGTTAAGCTTTTCCTACCCGGTAAACAATGTACTATTCTTCTGTATGTTCCTTGTGGTATATTATTCATTCTTTTTTTAATTTCTTGGGAAATTAAACCACAATATTTTTAAATTCTTTATTTCAACGTTTCGGTAGCGTTCCAGCTACCGTTGTCAAGAAAAAATAAGTAGAATATTAATTTTTTTTTATCCCTAACTGACACAACAGAAAAAATTTGACAACTAGACAATCAAAAATTATTTTGAAGTTTAAGACTGCAAAATTTTGTTATCAAATTTTTATTGAGGTCCATTCATAGTAGATCATATCTGTGGCAAAATGTGAAATGAAACACTTCATAAAGTTATTTCGGTGATAAAACAAAATTTCTTCATGTCATCAAAAAATGCGTATATCAAAATTAGGATCCGTAGTCGAATGCCGTGTAAGATCCAATTTTAAAGTGCGTACGGTTTAAATCCCTACATCTTCCATGCGAATGATGATGGACGAAAGGTCGAAACAGTTGCGACAACGCAAGAAAATTAACTTTCAGCCAGTCGGAAAATATAGTCGCTACGTTTGTTCCATATTGTGTTCAGTAGCGCAACTGTATAAATTTATAGATCATTCAGTTTCTAATGCTTAACGATCACATAAACTATCCGTCTAAGAACAGAACGTAAAACGTTAATAAAAATGCAAATAAAATTTCAAAACCAAGAAACTCAGGAAATATAATCCAATAACAACTTAAACATGAATCTGGTGAGACGAAAAGTATATAAATATGTCCATTTTTCTACAAAGACTACCTATACATAATAATTAACTCATTTTTCTAAGGTTTTCTAAAGGTGGATTCCAAAAACCGAGTTCGATCATAGAATTGAGTAATACATATTTAGGTGTAACGTTTTCTTCCTCTGGCTTATTCAGTGAAATGTCAACTGCAACTGTAAAAAAAGGTGAACAAGCCGTTGGCGCTCTCATTCCTGTGATGTGTAAGGCAAAAATTGACATGTGGTACCCTATAATCAAACTATTTGAATCTCTAGCGTTAAGCGTTATGTTTAACAGTGTCTCTGTTTGGGGTCCTCGTTATTTGGATGCACTAGAAAGGGTGCAAATACAATTCCTAACACGAATCCTTCTAGTAGCGGTTAATACTCCGGACTCTGTTATTCGGATAGAAACAGGAAGAGTGAAGTTGTCGTACAATGTTTTTAAAATGACAATAAATTGGTTACTAAAGATTCTTCAAATGGAAAAATTTCGCTATCCCAGACTTTGTTTTGAGCAACAGCTACGTACTATGAATTCCGCTACCACAAAGTATAATTGGGCATCCCAAATCACACAATTTTTTGTTGGCGTTGATTCACTGCAGTTATGGAATCAATTAACTTATGGTCATCTAACATAATCTAAATAAGAAAGTATGCAGGTATGGTCATATGGTAAGAATGGAACCAAATAGGTTAACTAAGAAAATAATGGAGATTGGGAAACCGATCAAAAAACAAAGGGGTAGGCCTACAAAGAAATGGTTAGACCAAATACAAGAGATGGGCTTAGAAAGAGGAAAGACCATGGCAGAAATTTAAAACTTTGCAAGAGACAGAAAGACATGGAAGAAATGGGTACAGGACATGAAATCCACATCCGACGCCTGGAAGGGCAAAAGGATCTAGAAAAGAAGAAGAAGAATATTTGGTTTGTATTTAAATAGAAGATTTTTCTCATAATAGAAAGAGCCTGTGTCATTATATTGTAAAGTAAACATATAATGATAAATTCGAATCAGTTCTAGCGATCACACAATATTGCATCACTTCAAATACTGGTGAAACTTTTCAATTAAAAGAAATAGATAGAAAAAGTCGGAGGCGAAAACTTCCAAAATTAAAACATCGATAGTAATTCCATTAACATCAATTCTTATCAAAGGAAGTAATCTCCGGAATAAACTGATTAAAAAAGTTGTCTCCGATGCGATGTCTCCCCGTGTTAATGCGATTGAATTAAAGATTGAGTTTTAAATAGGCTTTTAATCAATGTCGCTACTTTATTCCGATTTTAGATTGCAGATAATTTTTGCGAACTCTTTTCTCCACTTTTTTTTTCTTAACGAACTTTTCAAGGAGACACCAAACCAGGATTACCAAAACCTTTTACTGATGCTGTTTTAATTTATTTGTTTTTTAATCTTAAATATCCTCAATCGGTCATTGATCATAGTTAAACAAAGTTAACCATTGTCCAATCAATACTCAAAATATGACTGACAGATTGTTCCTCTTTTCCCAGATTTTCCATAGTTTTCCACTCCTTTCCAGCTTTAAAATGAATCAATTAAAAAATATACATTAAAAAAATTGAACCAAATGTACTCAATAGCTCAATGCATTAATGAGGAGTTGATAGTTATTGGTGTACGAAATCATAATGGGGAATCAATTATTTTTAATTTTCTCGAATTAATTAAATAGTCCGCCATTTATACTGTGACGTACATAACCTCAAAGAGAAGTTAGCTGCATTACTGTTGGCGTAGGACCACAGTTCTGTCGTCTTCTCTTTTAAAATAGTGATGAAGTATATAGGTTATGCTTATGTTTTATTTGCTTTTAAAGTGAGTTGTTTGAATTTATTTCCGATTTATATTGTTTTTACGACCATTAGATTATTTTATAAATTTTACTTTTATCATTATGGTTTCGTTAAAGTATTTATAGTTAGTTTTTATTTTTCGTAAATTAATAGAAAGTGGCTAACTTCATCTTTAGGTTTGTGACGTATGTGTAGAGAAGGTTCCAAACATTTAGGACTTCTTAATTTCCAGTTTCCTCCTGAAATATTCGGCTTGAAAAAATACCAGATAACCCCATTATTATTAATGTATACATTACAGCCATTAACACATCCCTTATGAATAGGTACCTGGCGATAAAGGTAGAACTGATGGTTTATCCTTTACTATAACATGGCGGAGCTCCGCCCCGGATACACTTATCGTGTCAATTTAAAACGCAATATACACACAATCCATGTTTTCAAAACAAAAAAAAAGAAAATGGTCTGTTATTATAGAATATACTATTATCTAGAAGGTTAGGTCAATTAGTCAATGACACGAGACACGAAGTTCTTTTAAATTGAAGAGCGTCAAAAAGACCAATGCCTTAAAGAAAGTCAAGTATCTAAAGCAGGGTCCACACTATGCCGGGGTAGGGCGGGCGGTCTGACCCGGGTGGCTTAAGCTTCGTTGATGTAGACACCCCGGGTGGCTTTGCCGGGTTAGAAAATGCCGGCCCGGGCCGTGCCGATCCCAACCCGCATAAAGTAGGTACAGATCAAAGGAAGCCGAGCCGAGCCGAGCCGAACAAAAATATAGAGTGGGCACGTGCCGAGCGGCTTCAATTACGCTTGCTGGAATAGCATCTCTATAAGAGGTATTCTTTTTTGATATTTTGGGTCCAACCTTGTTGAGTAGCATTTGAAAGTCCGATCGCTGCATTCTAAAAAAGTTGGTAAAACCAACGTCGTTTCGGTATTCCAAATTCAACGGGTCTTCTTCATCCAAAATTAAATCTTCCATTAATTCGCTAGCTCTGTACAGCTGCCGTCCTCTCCTAAGGCTCGGGCGAATCCAAAATCTTCTTTGACGTCTTTTTGGGGGCTGATTTAAAGCGAGTATCATCACAGCCATGGCTGACATAGCGACGTCATAGTCGGTAATCATTTTGAAAACACTAAGGACACTTTAAAAAAAAACTTCTAAAAAGTACTCTTCAACGAAGTCACCAGTCTTGGTGTAGAAACTAAATAATGTAGGTAGGCTTCGTTTTCGGTGTGGACGTCGTGCCGGCCCTTAACGTACCCGCCCGGCTTACCGCGGCATAGTGTGGACCCTGCTTAAGAATACGAGTCGTGATTTGGCGCTGTGATTTTACGAAAACAGTTACACATCTCTATTAAATTACTATAGGGGATTTACAGAACTTTAACTACCATAAAAATTACTGTTGATAATTGTTTATTAGATTTACGCAGTCGACGCGGATTCGTGGGAAATATTTATATGAACAAAGAGTATCTGAAGATTGCAGAAATTTGGTCGAGGAAAGAGAAACAGCATATTTACAACGCCGACTATTGTAATTTACATTATAGCTGGGTTCGGTAGTGGTCGGCGGCGGGTGTTAACTGTCGATGCCGATCCATTATCAATCTAACATAAATCAGAGTCGAGAAGAATGTATACAAAATGCCGCTGCTAAAAACTGTTGTACGGTATAAGATATGTGAACCTATCATTATATCTCTTACACTTAAAAACATTGTTCTGTAACTTCGGGACTTGACAAAGGAAACTGTTTTATGAAATTATATTTTTTCTTCTTCCTATGAAAATTACCAAAAACAACGGTTGTAAGTCAACTTAACACACTTGGGTGTCAATAATTTATGATATATAAAAAGTGGGTCTTATTTATTTATACAATATGTCTCAGTAAGTTGGAACCATATGGGAAACTTTTTTATTATTGATTTTAGGAAAAAAATGTATTCTTCATAAAAAGTTCTGCATGTTCTAAAATCTAAAATACAATCAACAGACATCAATTTTTTCCAGTCGTGTACGAGGTATGTCAAAAAATATGAATTTTACTCAGGAGTAAAATACCTTTATTTTTCAGAATATTGACAATTGTTATCATAGAAAGTTGATTATAATTGAAAGTTATTGTCAGATATCTAATATTATCCATCTGCCATGAAAAAATAATTTCTGTTATTTTCACTCACTTCTCAGTATTAGCAATGATAATTCTGTATAATAGCAATTTAGGTTCATAACGATTTTTAATCTAGGATGCACTGACGGAAAAAGTCAAATCACTAGTTAGTTTTTATAAAATACAAGAAATGGCGGCTCTGTTAAGTAGTGAAGAACAAATAGAAATCGTTTTGATTGTGGGAGAAAATTATAAAACCCATAGAGAAGCCGCAATTATTTTTAATCATAGGCATCCCAATAAAAATATGTAATTGCATATTTAAACATAGTTTTTGGTACTGATCAACTTTTTTCCATAACATTTTTCGCTATTGTCAAATTTAAAGGTACTTTACTCTTGAGTAAAATTCATATTTTTTGACATACCTCGTACACGACTGAAAAAAATTGATATCTGTTGATCGTATTTTAGATTTTAAGACATGCAGAACTTTTTATGAAGAATACATTTTTTTCCTAAAATTAATAATAAAAAAGTTTCCCATATGGTTCCAACTTACTGAGACATATTGTATGAATATCAATATAGTCAAGCGCTGTTATCGTGCGGGTTCAAAGGTCACTAACCATATGTATCAAATCAGAAGACACAGAGGTTACCAAAATGTGAGATTACAAATATACCCGGAGAAAATAATTATGGTTGATGTTTCCTGCACACTGGTTGACACACTTTTTCATTCATTCTCGAAATAATCTATCAGATTAAGTACCGTTTTTTTTGCTTGAGGATGCAAAATACCGGAAAATTGCTTCTTATTATTGATATTATCCCATTAATCATTGAAAATATTAGGCTCAAGTGCTCTGCTGAAAATGCCAGTTCCAAAAAGTTCGTACTCTCTACGAGCGGTGGCCGAGTGTATTTGAATACCTCCGAGCACCTAAAAGGGCTTTTGCAGCTTGAGCTTGTAATGTATTAAACTTTTCATTCTTCCCCGATTTTATTCTTAAAACACAATTTAAAGATGCAAAAATGGGTAGAAGGCGTGAGTTAACGTTACATACTTTGGTAACATTAGTGTCACTAACTAATATTTTGACAGTTGTCAAATAATTATTCTTCCATAAAGTCTGCATCTTTTAAGTTTAATATTTGGCTAGATTCTAGTTAAAAATGAATTCCATTGAAGAAGCAGCAATTATTGCGTGCAGAAGTTTGTTGCCGGAAAAATCTAAAACCCGTTACAATCAAGCCTATGAAAATTTCATCAAATGGTGTACAAAGAAAGATGTGTCCACAATAACTGACATTTTATTTTTTCGTTGTCCAGGGTACGAAAGTTTTTCATACTTAGCAACCGATGACCAAGCATGTTTTACTTTCGCTTTCGCTTGCCTATTTAAAATGAAGATATATATTTTCGTATGGGGGAGAATGGAAAATAATTGTTCTGCACTCGTGTCTGCACATAGCTGACCAGATTTTTATGCATTATATTCTGTTGAGCAATCCGAACATGGAGAGCTGCACTTTACTGTAAAGAGTCGAGCTGGGAGCGCACCACTGCACATAGTCGAATACCCTTTTAATAAGCTTCCATGTTGTTAACAAAAAACAATAAAATGACGTTTTTCTACTACCGTGCGCTTTAACCCACTTTCCCGCACTAGTGCGGGAAAGTAAAAGTATGCAAATTTTGACCTTATTGGATAGTTTTTTACTTCGGAAGTTATAACTATTCTTACACCAGGTGAATAAATAGTCCATCAAATGAAATCAACATATTGTTTTCTAGCTTTTTGTTGCATTTTTAATTTTCTGAAATTATAAAATAATGAAAATATTTTGATATAACCTTGTAAATTCTTTAAAGTAGTGTCACAATACAACTATCAAACCACCCGGGTTTGATATAAGAAAAATATATCAAATGAAATTATTTCATCTACAAATGACTTAAAATTGTTGCCGTCACCTTCATCGTCATCTTTATGTGACCTGCAAACGACGCCATCCTCATCAACGTCATTCACTCACCAGATAACTCACCAAATAACTCCACTGGACCGGCAATTTTAAGTAATTCAGATAATGCAACAAATTGTGTTTCTAAAATTAATATTTAAAATAATACCTAATTGATAATATTAATAATAGTTTTTGGTCTAAGTTTCTTATATATATGTATGTTAAAATAAAATAAATTTTGAAAAATGGGTTGATATACTTTTTTGTATATACGGTCGTAGAAAAAATAATGTTCCTAACTCATGCGTAAAGTGTCTTTCCCGCCCTTGACCGCTTGCCCGAACTCCGCTTCGCGTCGTCAACTGCAGTCGCGTGCGGGAAAGTATCACTTTCCGCACTTGTTAGGAAAATAACTATTTTACTACGTAATGTCTGTTACTAGATGGTACAGTCAGTTTTCTACTAGGATTTCTCCCATTGCTGGGCCTATTTGGGTAATACTGAAGCTGCACCGAGCTTATATGTTATATTTTTGTTGTGTTTTTTTTATTTATTGATTTAATTGGATATTTTACTATATAAACGGAAAATTTTAAAAAATTCACATTATTTTTCGATATGAATTTTTTTAGTTTTTGAGTGTACCCAACGTGATATCATCCCGAGATCTGCATGTAGCATACACACTGGGTTACATCTTATTTGCTACTTCTGGAATGTATATGTGACTAGAATATACTACGGGTAAGTTATCTGATAATATCCAAGCAGTTTTTTTGCCCTGCAATTTATAGGAATACTTGATATTTTCTGAATTCTTCTTGTAGACGCGAGAATATTATTGGAAAAATAATTATTTAAAATGCCGAAGAGATTCGATCGAGAATTTAATCAGGACATAGCAAAGGCGTTTGTACGAAGAAGAAGAGTTTTTTTTTGAATGGACGTAAATATTTGCTAGGATATTATTTTTTAATTTGATATCCGACGAAATCTAAAGCTACTAAAGGATATAACAATGACTTAATATCTTTATAACACAAAATATCTTTCTTGTATACAGGTTGGTTCTCACGTAATTGTACAATCTTCACTTTAAAATATTGCTTTAATTTTTTTGCATACACGTCAAAAATTTATTGAAATTTCATATTTACCACCCTATATCTCTTCTAATATTAACATTTTATTAAAGCTAGTAGGTTTATATCGCAATATTTTAAAATGAAGAATGTACTGTACCTCAATCTAAAATTATTTAAAGACTCCCCTGTATAGTTCCTATAGTTTCCGCATTTAATTGACCACATTCCATATCTAGACATAATATATAGAGCAGCATATTCTTTTTGTAAACAAAATATTGCAATTTCCTAGTGATTAGGTTTCTGGAGTAATATATTATATCAGTAAAATCGAAAAACGCCCTAAGAAAAACTTACAGAGACGGCTTTGAATTTATACTGCTAAATAAAAGCACATAAGTATCGTAAGAATTGTTGTTAGAAATCAGTATCATAAGGCAGAAGCAGATGGGTCTAAAGTTCCAAATAGCATATTTTAAAAAACATGTAGAGAACTATAGTCATGCTATGGGAATTTAAAGCTTTGTATTTTAGGTGGAGGTATCCAATCTTGCAATGCGTGAGCTGTTGAGGACAGGCAGACAGTCAGACCGCACTCAGGAAATCTCGTTTTTCCACTACTAGCTATGAAGTTGACAATTATTGCTTCTTCTAGCCACCTGAGAAGCTGAATTTCTCTATTAGTGGTTGATCATTTTTTCTATTATTAACTTAGGTCAAATATTTTTAGAGTTAAGGGATAGTGGTTCAACACAAACTTGTGCAACATAATATTGTATACCCAGGAGATTGTCTTTAACATATTTGCTGCTCGAAATTACCAATCAAGATAAAATTTTTGAATTTAAGTGCCATTAGTTTAAAATTCGCGCTCAACCAAAAATTACTGATGACATAACGAGTACGTTCATAATATATCGAAAACTGTCACTGTACTTGTCAGTCAGACCACAGAATACACCATACCAAGAAGAAGCGAAGCTTGTGCCATTTCACAGTTTATTTTCTGAGTGCGCATGTCGGACAGTTGCCATGTTAAGCCCGTTATCTGTCAATGACATGTGATTTTATTGTTTACCAAAGAATTTTATTTGTTGTAAACTTTTTGATTATTTACATGTTTTTTTGTGTTTTGAACGATAAAATTTGCTTACAAAATTACATTTATTAGTAATGGTGCCAAAAACTTGTGCAATTCGTGGCTGTCATTCAAGTGATGGATAAATAATTGAAAAACACAACAAAACTTCGATATCTGTGGAGAAAAGCTTTCTGTTGCTTCTTTTTTATAACTTCGTTGTCACAGATATCAGTTCATTTGCTCTGGGTATAAAATTTAATACAGGATCTGGTGAAGTGTAACTTTCAAATATATAAATAATAAAAAATTTATATTCAAGCACCATACTTATTGTAATTTTTTATCATCATTTACTGAAATTATTTCTATTATAAACTGATATTATAAATATATAATCCATTATTATTGTATTGTTTTTAGACTCACCCTATCCTACATATAGTGCTACATAAAAACATACTTATACATATAATTTCGATATAGAAAATAAGAATCATTTGGTTAAACAATAGCTAATTATTTTTAATAATGGACGGTACTCCAAAAACAGAATCTAAAACTTGATATTTATATATTTTTCACAATATTTGTTGAGCTGTTAAATTAACTTTGACAATTCATAAATAGAGTTTAACAATTAAAACTTTGTCGAAACAAGTCATAAAAATAAACAATTATTATTTGAGATCCTTTGGTTTCACTTTTTTGCGTGTAGTTAACATTTAATTTACATGTTTTCAACATTTTCCTCAGTGTAACATGATCCGTAATCTGTCAACGTCTGTTTGAAGGTCACGAAATTTTGCCGGCTTTCGCTTCTTGTTTGGCTGGTGTATTCTGTGGTCAGACGACGGGGTGCGTTTGTGAATTATTTTTAATTTTTGTCTTAAATTTGGCTAGTAGTGAAAGAAATTGTATATACACCATGGTGATGAAGACATTTATAAGCCTTGCATCTTAATCCGCTTGTGGCAAAGTCAAATAATTTAGGTGCTCGGTCAATAATAATAGTCTTCACCACATTGGAGCATAATATATTATTTATGAAGTAGTAATTCTTTTTTCTGGATGTTCTATTAACCGGTCCTGCTTTATTTAATGCCAACCATTGGGGGACAAAGATGCTGTAACCGAAAATCGTTGTTGCGAGTAATAAACTACAGAAGAAGGATGTGAATGCTTTGTGGTTAATTTGCGGGGTCGATCAACGATTATATGGTTCCTGTTTTAGGAAAAATTGTTGCAATAGAGTTTACCCCATGTTTTAATTACTTTTTTGCGCGATCGATCTTTTTTGTTCATTTACAGCATCGGTTGTCAGGTCGGCAGGTTGTGTTTAGTGGTTTCTAAGTCTCACACGTCGGTAAGTGAATTAGGTACTTACCGTTCAGACGTCGGTAAGTAAATTACTTACCGACGTCTTAGCCCCACATACATTTAATTGGTCCTAAATAATATATTACATCATTCATTACACAAAAGGAACAAAAAAAATAAGGAGATTTATATTTTTTCAATGAGCAGAATCGAACAGAACAATATAAAAAGTAATAAATAACATGAAAACAATTTCACCAAAATGCAAATTATATTTTAAACTGATCGAGAAGTATAAATGTCACTTTTGACATTTCGTTCATTCCGAAGAAATTATTATATTAGCAAAATTGGAGGATTCGCTACGCTCAGCCTCCAAACATTGCTGTCGACCGGTAAACAACCCTTACCGTTCTTGATACTTAATATACTATATAACTTGAAAAGGATGGGTTCATATAATAGCTACTCCATCCAAATGTTAAAAAGGACAACACGTTGCAAATGATATGGATACAATAACAGGGAACATGGGAAATACGAAATACCTAATTTCATGACTCTTAGGTATTACTTACCGCGTGTTGAAACTTATGCTCAATTTCACCAACCATTTCCTAAAGCGTTGAATGATAAGTAGATTGAAAACATATTACTTTTGCTGGATTACCCTGTATATCTGAATTAAACAAACTTTTCCTTTTTAGGTACATGGTAGCTTATTTAATGTAAATATATACTGAGGAAGTTATTTATTTTTTGCTGAAACTAATTAAAAATTCGCAATATAATGCCTATAAAGCTATTGTATATCTATATAATTTGTGCAAATTTATAAAAATTTAACAAAACAAAAATAAAGAATTTCAAAGATCAGTACCTACAATTCATATTTTACTTTTGTCCGCATCCATACAAAATAGACGCCACCAGTAGAAGATTGTTTTCTGAATATTGTAAATAGGTCTAACCGCACAACAATTACCTGTTGTTTCCTATCAACGCGATGACCGAAGTGGCTAGTTTTCGTTTCTCGCGCTAGAGGCGCATCATTACGGCAACTGAGCTTTACAATAATAGTGGTGGATCATGAATATTTTAAAGTATAGGATCCGCGTCTTTTATTATTTTTTCACTCAACGCCTAAAGTTAGGTAATACCTAAATCAGATTTTGGAATGACAAAATAGAATTTACGTTTCACCATGCGCTAAGAAACGCCTAAACAGTGAACATGATAGAAAATACCCAATATTGTCACTCTCAAGTAATTCTTAGCGCGTAGTTAAACGAAAATTTCACTTAGCAATTCCAATATCTGATTTAGGTATTACCTAACTTTAGGAAATGGTTGGTGAAATTGGGCATTCCTCAAATCCGTATTTACCTAACTTTAGGATATGGCTGGTGAAATCTTTTAAATAAACTGAACTCATCATCCACTGCGATCGCTGAAATTCTTCTTTCATACCTTGACACATTACTTTTCACTTCTATAGTTTGTTTTGTGGCCTTAGCTGCGTGGCCTATTTCGATAACTCGATTGCGCTTCAGAAGGATGGATTTTAAATCTCAATTTTTCATTCTAGTTCGTTCCTTTACACTTCCACTTCTATAAATTGGTCTGTTTTGCGGTCAAAATCCCAAAGGCCATAGATAATCAACCCGTTTATTTAAAAAACCCTGTATCTCGAAAACTTATCATATCATATTTTACATTTTCGAGATTCAGGTTTCCCAATTTTTGTGTATTGAAAAAGCTAAAAGAAGACAATTCGAAGTTTAGACACAATACTCGCGTAAACATAAATTTTCTGTTAAAAATCCCCCAAAACTGTCCGACTCCAAGTTTTGTTACAAGTTATATAATTCAAAATTTACTTCCGACAGTGGTGTCGTGGCGTGGCCAATCACTATTTCCGATTTAAAATGTTCGGTCGTTGCAGAAATGAATTGGTGACTCAATGATTCTACTTTCAGGCGGATGTTGTTTAATGGCTACTGCATCAAAAGAAATATAGACGAGGACATATTTCTTGTCGGCCACCGAAAAGGAGATGACCCGTATCTTCCGGTCAATTTCTTGGACATTGTTTTGCTGTCGTTGTTAAATCATGTCCAAAATAGATAATATAGTCGGAAATATACTTACCCCAAGCCTTTTTTCTTTCTATAATATTTATACATAAAATGTACAAGTTGTTACTAGATTTGGGCACGTCGTGAACTAAATTATTGACTTGCAAGCTCTTGATGTCAAAACCAGCGCCATATTGTAAATTTGACATTCGACTTCAAATCAGTAGCGTAACGTTTTTACCTTTTGAAGGTTAACACAAAATGACAATATTAAAAATGTATCTATCGTATGTATAGTTAAATAATAGCTATTTATGCCATCAGTTACGAAATGCCTAATTTTGTGTAACACGTGAGATTTCTCACAAGTTACACAAAATTTAATTTCGTAACGTATTGCATACAAGATTTTTTCTAATTTTGAAGAATGTAATAAAAAAATAAAATTTAAAATAATTGATAAAAATTTGGAAAACATAAATTTAGTTTGTTGCTGTTACTTCATGTTAGTTGTCAGTTTGACATTTTGTAAAAAAGTCTAGACGGAGGGTTTTTAGCGAGATTTATTTTAAAAAAATGAGTGATTCAAGTTCTGAAGGGCTACCAAGCGATATTGAAGAGGCAGCAGGTAATGCTCTATTATCAGTAATTCCCAAAAAGTCAAAGGCAGTTTATGATTTGGTATACGAAACATTTGTTACGTGGTGTGATGAGAAGAAAATTAAACATGTTAATGAGAAAGTTTTACTTGCATATTTTGAGGGTAAGAAAGATCTAAAAGTTTCCACATTTTGGACACTTTACTCAATGTTAACCCTTAACTGGTATGGCAAGAAAAAAATACATATAAGGTATGGCGGGGTCATATTTGACCTTTGGATTTTTTTGTGTAAATAAACAAAAAACTAAGCAAATTATAATAAAAAAGTATTATATTAATGATTATAACACTGCATCACTTACTGCTAGAAAGACATATATGGGGTTGACTTAAAAAACCACTCCAAGTAAAAAATCTCAAAAAATAACGAAAAAACACACGTGTATTTTCAAAAAGTACTAAATTCTTATTAAATAATGTTTAAATAAAGGATCAAAAACCAAATGAGAAATATTCAGTTATATACAAAAAATTTAACAAACAAGTATGAACATGATGATAACTACTGCTCAATATTACACCTACTACAAAAATTTGATGTAACACAATGGTTTTTGCATATATGGTTTTCACACTTATTACATCTAAGTGATTGTTTATTATCATTACGTGGGCAAATATTACATCTCCCTCGTTCTGACACTTGAATTAGTCATAATTATTTAAAACTAAATCACTGACAATTGGCCTTTTTAAGGTATGGCGGGGTCAATTTTGACCCTATCGACGTCTAACACTCAACAAAGTACAAAGTCAACTTCAGCGACTACGTTCAAGTAATGTACTCAACGCCACAGACGAATAGCTGGACGGCGGCGTTGCCAGGTGTTCTCCTTTTTCTGGAATTTTAATCACCATTTTTTTGGGTCTAAAATGACCCCGCCATACCAGTTAGGGGTTAAGGTCTGAACTAAATCTGATAAGAAATATTGATATTAAAAAAATATTAGCATATATTAAAAGGCAAGCGGACGGGTACAGTGCTAAAAAGTCAAAAGTTTTTATTAAAGAAGATTTTGCCAAATTTTTAGTGGAAGCTGATGACAAAGAATACTTAATGGCTGAGGTTGCAATGATAATTGGAATGGCAGGAGCATGCAGAAAAGCAGAATTAACATTTCTTCCAGTTGAAAATGTTTTAGACGAAGGGAGCCATTTTCGTGTTGATATCCCACCTTCAAAAACAAAAGTTATACGGCAGTTTGCAATTACCACTGGAGACATTGAAAATACGAATCTTGTTGAAATATTAAGAAAATATATTAAGTTGCGTCCCCTGGTTCTTAAACACAACAGATTTTTTGTAAAATATGCGAATGGAAAATGTACCAGAAATCCTGTGGGAATTAACACATTTAGCAGTCTGCCAGAAGTTATTGCACAATTTCTTGGTCTTTCAAATCCTGTTTTATATACTGGCCTCTGCTTCAGAAGAAGCTCTGCCACTTTCCTAGCAGACAGTGGCGCTGATATTTTAAAATTAAAGAGGCATGGAGGTTGGAAATCTACCCCTGTTGCGGAGGGATATGTTGAAAGTTCCATGAATATTAAAAAACTTATAGCGCAAGAAATATTTGGTGAAACATCTAATGCAATGTGCGCCGCTTCCCAAATAACAGCAAGTTCGAGCAATGAAAAAATATGTCGTCGGGAATTAATTTGAATAATTGCAATAATTGTTTTATCAATATTTATAATAATCAATTAATTTATAATTTATATTTTTAACTTGTATTATAACAGTTTAATAAATAGAATAATTATTTTTGTCACTAATTTTGAAATACATTTTTCGTCACCAATTGCATAAAATTTTACTTTATGCAACTAGTTACAAAAAGTAAGACGTTTCATAATGTCAATCAGTTTTAAAAAGTGTCACTTTATATGTCAAAATTAGAAAAAACATATTTAGGAATTATTTGAAGCTTTTCGAGATAGTTTCACATACAATAGACACTGGTGTATAAAAATACTTTGATTGGTGATGTTCGTCTGTAACGCCAATGGCATGAAATTGTTGACATAAATAAGCAAGCCCGATTTTGGTTTCTGCGCAAGACAGTTGACAAACTTCACGTGGCTGGAGCCAGACAGAAACGCTGGAGATGTGGAGTGGAGGATGATGTGGGACACGTGTTTGGATGATGGAAGAACGAAGAAGTTGGAAAATAAACTGGGAGAGGCGGTGTATTGGGAAAATATGGTGAATATTATGTTGAGGAGCGACGAGGAATGGATTGAGATAAGTGGCGTAGTAGAGAGCATGATTAGGTAAAGAGAAAGACTCGACATAGCATGTGAAAAGTAGGAGTGATAGAAGGGAGAAGATGACGGAGAGTGGGTGAGGGACCACCGTCCGTCTCGAAGTATGATAGGGTAGTGATTCCAAGGCGGAAGTAACAGCGAGTTTGGTTGGTAGGCATTCCCGTGAGTCCAACACTGTCTGGGTACTGGTTGAGGATCCATTCGAACATGAGTTTCCTATCTCGGCTCGAAAAAAAGTGGCTTCTTCTTATATGAAGCGTAGTGTAACATATGATATGCGTCAGTAACGTACATGTTTTGGAGGCTTAAAAAAAACGTCGATTTTTCAAAAAAGAATTATTATTTCATTTGAATTTTGGTTACCACACTGAAAAGAGTGTCCCTTGATACAACTGAAGGTTAATTATGGTCGATGTAACTTCACCGGTGTCCGAGATTGTTTTTTTGACTTTTGAACATCCTTGTATACACGCTAATTAAAAAACGGTTCAAGATAGGTATTGATGAATAGCGTGAATAGAAGTAGCAAATAGCTGACATTATTTTCATTAAATTGCACAGCCTTAAGAACCCCTTCATTCCAATTTTCTCTATTTGGCCGTACCCTGTACATAAGCAAATATTCATTTTATCGAAATTTCAGTATCAACTGTTATTATAGCTGTTCTACATGGTCACAAAACATCGCCATCGGTCGTTGTTGAAGAATTTGCTTATTCTTCTCTCGATTCTTCTTTTTCTAAAGCGATCGATGCGATAAGCGGTTTTAAAGGAGAGGAACTCGGTAAAGATAAATGAGAGGACATCTAATAAATATTGAAATCTGCCAAGTAAGGTTTGAAGAACCATGTCAATGTGACATGTTTCAAACGTGATTCGAGACCACCCGTACGTATGTAACTTGCTATATACAGAAATATTTCGCAAGAAAAAAAAATCTACTAATTATTATGGAATCGAGAGACTTACTTTCATCTTGTTCTGTATACGGTCAACGGTACTTAGGTAGTCTGCTTATACAAATTCAGTTTAAGTATACTTTTTACGTGATTAAAATTAATTTATGGAAAACTGGTTAAAATATGTAATAACCCAACTTGAAATGTCTTATTGACAATAATTTGAAAAGCAGACTGCAAGTTTTTTTTATTTAATAAATCTACAACAGTGCTGTCACTAGGGGCAGGCAGCTGGGGCATTTTGTCACAGGAAAAACTGTTTAATTTCCACCGCTTGCATTATTATATCAGTTGCTTGCACTATTATTGACATTTTAACCTTAATTTTCCCGCGCTGTCATTCTGTCGAAAAACATATGTTTTTGACGCCAAGTGTGATTGCATTGTAAATAACCTAAGAGTTTATTGTGGTTGAGCAAGCTTTTTTATTTTTTCGAACAGGATAATCTGTTATATATTTTTCTGATATTTTTTTGAAGAGATGTTTCTGTCATTGTCCTCAATTTTTGATTATTCATCTGCTTCTCCAAACAGCAGATGCATTGTAGAAGGTGAAGCTGTTCTGGCAGCGAACCATGTTATTATGTGTGATCAGAGAAAAAGTGGGCAAAAAATGGATGATCAGATCCTACTGTTTGCAAACTAGTGCAGTGAAAAGTGAATAAAGTGATCCCCATGAAATCAATGCAAAAGAATTGACATAGTACTCCGAAACTTCATAGTAGGCACTTGATGTGAACAATCTTGTTATCTCTCTCCTAAAATGCATTTTGTTATTTATTTTCCTAATGTTTAATGGCAAATGATTAAATAATCTTTCACTATCATATATAATAGATTTTTTTGTTAGAGAGGAGGTGGGAATAGGTAAGGAGACTGTATGAGAAGCACAAATATTGTAAGCACTAGCTGAACAGATTGCCAATATCTGTTTATAAACAACTTGTATTTATTAAACATCATGATTTGCCATGAATACTATAAATATATTAATTAATAAATTAATTTTTATCTCTGAAATATTTAAGGATATATAAACTGTTCGTTAGCAACAACAATTTTTCAGAAGAATTATTTCAAGATGCATCAAGTCAGGAAAATAGTTATTATTTCTCAAAAATAATGTGACATTTCCTGTATACAATAAAAATACTTATGAAATTTCTGTGTATTATTTAATTTATAAATATTTGCAACAATTTTTTTCTTCATAGCATAATCATTAGTGGAAAAACAAATCTTCTCTCAAAATAGGACTACCCAAATTAACAATACCACAAATAATTGTGAATATATCATCAACAATTGGTACCAAATGCAAAGGAAAAGTATTCCTGAAAATTCTGAAAACCTTTATCCTCGCATTCAACAAATGGTAACTCCTGTTGTTGAAGCTCCAGTAGTGCTTTAGCTCCATCAAAGTCACTAAATGAGTTCGATATCATGTCATCATTGGAGGTGGAAGGGAGTTGATTAACCTAAAATTTGAAATGACCAATAGTTAGTAAGTATAGTTATTTAGTTTTGACTTCAATAAAAATAACCAGCAAGAGAACTTGCCTGTCTTCTTTCAGTAAGTTTTTCATATCTTCTCTTTTTCTCTTCTATCTTCAGACTTTTTGATTTTGTTATAACACTGGACACAGGTAAGTTTTTACTTGGTACAGCAGTCTTTTTCATGTACCGTTTCTGATAGCCCCCTGAAAAATTGTTATATAATTATTTCAACCACATTTAATATAAAAAGCAAAATACCTACTTACAATTACTAGGAGTTATGAAATCGTCCTCGACAAAATGTTTAGAGCAAACTCTCATATTTTCGGTAACTCTCTTTCGTATTTTCAATTTGATCTCCCACAGTTTCTTTCTATCAACCATAGTCATCATTCCGGATTCTCCAATACTCTCGACTTTCTGACCCTCATTTGGAAAATGATGAAAGGTCAAATCGGGGTTTTTTTTATACACAGAGTTACATCCAGGTACACAACAATTTGCTCTGCTGGTCATTTTCACTTTTAACAAACTATTTATCACTATCAAACAACTATAATCCTCACACAAATGCACACTTGGACATATTGGATGTAAATAAATACAAGGCAATCACACTTGCTGGTCACGTGACATTGATGCGAGTTTATTCCGCCAGATAGCGTATCGCTTAGCATTAAAAGTCAATAGACATATCTCGTTGTAAAATTCCTTTTTTGTGTCGAGATATAACCGTTGTAAAGAGAAACTCCCAATCCGATTCTATAACTCTAGTCTATTGTCTAAACTAACCCAGCTCTATTGTCAATGTGGTGTCATATCACGTGATAAGTAAGGTTAATATTGATTATCGAGCGGACATCTTGTTATGGGCGTGACTTCTAATACTATTGAGATACAAAATTTTCCCATACTGGGTAGATCGTAGTTAGCATTTCTTCTTTTTTGTAGTTCGGTATATATAATTAACACTCCCATGAAAATGTTTCTATATTTCCTGTCACTGAACGTGTTCTGTATCTGTATCTGTAGAGTAGGGATGGTAAGTGTAGGCTCACAGCAGTTAGGCCCATTGTACATCCTCCCGAGGATGTAAAACGTAGGTTTTTCCTGGTCATCGCCAAATATTTCTTCGACGCTAGCTTCCCAGGGTCGCCCAAGTTGATCCTGGCCAGACTGCATCCTTTGACTCCATCCCATCTCTTAAGGGATTGAGCATGAGTGTAACGTTTGGCTAGTTCCGCAATTGTCGAATTCGTTAGGCCGTAGGTGTCATTGGTTCCTAAAATTTTTAGTCCAGCAGCTTTCCGCTTCCCTGGCCTGCGATTTTCTTTACTCCTGTCGTGCCCTTTAACCCACCTCAGGATGATGTTGTTATCTGCCGAGGCGTAAGCTGAATCTTGGTGGCACTCTAGTACTAACCCCTATATAACACGTTGTCTGTTCAAGGCTACACCGTCCTAATTCCAAATAGAGATGAATGGGTCCTCCGAAACTCCGAACTATTAAGAGCAGACAGCTGTTGGTACACAGACGGCTCAAAAACACCATCAGGCTCTGGTGCAGGTGTATACGGGCGCAGACCTAGGACAGAAATTTCAACCTCTCTAGGATCCTATGCAACCGTATTTCAGGCGGAAATTTACGCCATTGTTTCATGTGTGGAGAGAGTGGATGGAGCAAGCCAATCTCATACATAGAACAATAAAAATTTTCTCGGACAGCCAAGCGGCTTTAAAAGCACTTAGCTCTTGCCGTGTAACGTCGAAATTGGTTCTAGACTGCCAAAAAAGACTCTCCTCAATAGGAGAACTCAATAAAGTATTGCTGGTCTGGATCCCTGGCCATTCTGGCATGGAAGGAAACGAAAAGGCAGACTTTCTTGCAAGGGAGGGTGCCGCACGTGTTTCTATCGGACCAGAACTAACAATTGGCATCGCAATAAGTTTTGCCAAACAAACTTTAAATACCTGGACAGCAAGAAGAGCTTTAGACTTCTGGCATAATTTACCAGGATTGGTTCATTCAAAGGCTTTTATACATCCTTCGAAGTATGTCTCCAAACAAATGTTAGACTATAGTAGGCATGACCTACGTTGTCTAACAGGCCTTTTAACAGGCCACTGTCATCTGAATCATCATATGCTAAAACTTGGACTGTCGGAAGATCCGACTTGCCGTCTTTGTTTGGAAGATGATGAAACAGCAGAGCATATAATTTGTGCCTGCCCCGCCGCGGCTCGAATCAGTCATCTGATGTTTGGCAGGGTCTCTCTCTCGCCCTCGGACCTGAAATATCATTCACCAAATAAAATAATCGGCTTTGTTAAGAAGCTGAATTTGTTTGGTGAAATCTGAATAGGTGTAAGCCACAATAGACTCTTGTGAGTCGCAGTGGAGGGCCTTATAGACCCACTCACCACAAACCTAACCTAACCTAACCTGTTCAAGGCTGATAGAGCTTGTCTACTATCAGTGCAGATTGTTATATTTTTGCCAGAAAGTCCCTTTTTGGTTAGTTATTTTGTGGTAATTGAGATACCAGCCAGTTCTGTTCGAACCACGCTGGTATTGTTTCCCATTCCCCACTCAATCCTTAGGCTTAGTGCTGTCGAGTAAACTCCACATCCTGAGCCTTCTTTCATTTTTTTGAGTCATCTGTATATATGCGTTTTGCATTTGCAGCATCTGGCTCTGTGTTCTATTTTCACACAACGTGTTAATATCCATTATATATACGTTCCTTATAGATCATTATTTTTTTTTATGTTCGGCATATTATATTTTTCATGAAATAATGTCGAAAACGAACAAAATTTAAAATGAATTTAAGTGCATTAATTAATAATGTGCAACAAACAAAAACCAGAAGTATATAATATCTGCAAAGAAGCCACGTGAACTAACCGAGCCCGCGGCTCAATATTAATGAGGCACTCTTTGAAGAGGGTTTCTCTTGCTCTTTACATAAGATGTTCTCATTTTATCTACATTGTATAGAAACATTCTAGCTGTTCATGGTTTTTTGTGTTCAACTCTTAACATGGCTCACATTTAATTTTGCCCCTGGATAACTCTGTTTATCGATACTCCAAAACCATGTTGGGTCGTTAGGTATCAGTGGCGTCGTTGGAAATTATTTTAATTAACCTTTAATATAAACCAATTACTTCTTCATTCAATAGTGGGGGAACAAGAATGTGGATTATGTGGCATGGAAGAAGAAACCTCCATCCACAGCAATTCAGAATCCTAGGGCGTAACACCTAGAATTCCTCCAGAAAATAGGACTAAAGGAGACTTTCCTCAGGAACTAAGAGGGCACAATAAATCTTTTAGGTCTCAGTGAATGTGTTGCATAGGATTTTAGTGATATTTCTGTCCTAAGTCTGTGAATGTACACACCTCCACAACAGCTCAATTGTTTTTATAACTTTTGGTGGAATTCTGAGAACATCTGTAAGATCTATAAGACGAAATCTGTAAGATCTATAAGACGAAATCTGTAAGAGTTACAGGAAATGCGATTCTAACCTTTCCTGATACTTACAGATTCCTTACAGATTCGTAAATATTTACGTCACTGTAAGCAGTACAGGGTGTGGTACAGAGCGTTGTATTATTATCATTTTTCGTGTATCATTAGTTAAATAGTTGTAGAGTTTTGAGTTTTTTTGTGATTTGCAAGTGATTATTAAGTTTTTAAGTGAACATCATTGACATTAATATGAACGGACAATTAAATATTTTCGCCTTTATTCTGTTGGAAGAGGATGAGAATCGGTTTGTACATATTTTTTGTGGTATTATTATAAAATACACATGTGAGAATCTAACGAAGACACTTGAGGGATCAATTAAATCCGTTTGATATGCCAGACAGGCATTTTAGACAAATGTTGCGGCTGGACAAAAAAAGTTTTCAATTCTTAATTCATAATTTAAGACCTCATGTTATGGAGAATAATTTAGGAACTCCCTTTGTAGTGAAAGTAATAATAATCAATTCACAGTCTTTTTACAATGCATTTAAATAATTGCGCCTTTAATTGCGCCACTAGCTCTTCCCACGTTTTTATTAAATAATTGGGATCTAAAGTAGGGTTTATTAGTATTACGGCGAAAAATGTAATCATTTTCCATGAATTTTAAGTATAAATCCAATTGCTCTAGAGACGCATTTTTGTTTTTTTTTCTTTTTACACCATGTGTTTCACAAAATACGTATATTTAAATAAATAAATAACATGTTAAATATATTATTTCAGTAGTTTACTGTTTACTTACGCCATTCTTTTATTACAAATTGTAAAAATATCAATTAGTATTAAGGTTTACCAGGTCGGTACACAAACACGCAGCTGTTAAAGTCTTTTAAAATGGTTTTGAGGTTGGAATCATGTTAGAATTTTGACATTATAAACAGAACTTAAGTTGAAACCTATAAGGTGAAGATCTGTAACTATGACTCTTACAGATTTGGTTCCAGAATAGTAAATTTTACAAATATGTAAAGGTTCAAGCTACATATCCTATATTTTTCAGATTCTCTAGCTTATAGGTAAATTCTCAGAATCCCAACATTTGATCATAATATTTTCATCGCTCTTTTACTCTCGATAGATCTAGTATTTTTTTCTCACTGACCATAGAAAACTTCTACATTTTCGTTTACTTCCCTTTTGTATCAATCATTTTTCTAGAATGTTACTAAAAAATATTTAAAAATCTACGCTGATGCGTATTTTATTTAAAGGTGGGTTGTCTAATATTTATTCATATATTGTCTATTTTATACCCAACCGAAAACAACAGAAATGTGTATATATTTATTTTTACAAATTTGATCTAAAACACGAAGCACTCATTGTTCCCCGAACGAATGTTTTTGAATATTTTATAGAAAAAAAATATAACGTTGTTTGGTGTACAGAGTCATTATTCCTGTCGATATTTACAATATATATTTTTCAATTAATTCTTCACATCGCCCGTTTCGTTTTTATTTCCCACATATAGAGTATTATATTTGGTAGCCAGTTTTTTATTTAAAACAATATTTTATTTAATAAAACGCTTCGGACATTTTGATGTAATTAATAACCTGCAGAATTTATTCATCACAAATCAATATGGAATTCAGTTTTTATTAAATGCAATCCATTTTTTGTGAAAATGTACTAAAACTTATTTTTTTTATAACGCGGTTATCCGAATGCCTTAGAGCGCTTTCAGACTAGTATCTGAAAAGAATCGCGCGACTTAAAATACAACAATATAAA
>CAJUYI010001675.1:2260-15245 GCA_910591695.1 Galerucella pusilla
AACAAAAAAATGCATGAAATTAGAAAAAATTATTCAAAAATATCATTGAGAAGAATTTCTGAAACAAAAAATCTAATTATATTCAAAAAATTTTAAATCAAATTCAAAAATTCCATTATAAACCTCATCAGACATAATTTCTCAAGCAAAAATAATCATGGAATTGAGAAAATTTATCAAAAACTTGACTAGAAACAATCTTCTGAAGCTAATCAAATTTAACTTGAAAAATTCATCAAAAACGTCATGGGAAATAATTTCTGGAACAAAAAATCGCATGAAATTAAAAAAAAATTTTGAAAAATATCATTGGAAAGAATTTCTGCAACAAAAAATCAAATTATATTCAAAAAATTTTGATTTAAATTCATTAATTCCGTTAAAAACATCAAAATACAAATTTTCTCAAACAAAAATTATAATAAAATAGAGAAAATTCATTGAAGACTTATTTAGGAAGAATTTATGAGACAAAAATTCAAATAAAATTTTAAAAATTCATCCAAAATTTAGTTTTAAACAATTTCAGAAATAAAAATCTCAGGAAACGAATCAGAAACATTATCGGGTAAATTACTCCCTGAAATAGTATTAGTATTACTTTGTGTGAATATTTGAATAATAATTCAAAATTTCGTAGTCAATTTTAACTGCTTAATCAAACAAAAAATCAATTCCATATTCTCTTCTTTACGACTGAAAAATCACATCTCGCCTTGGTTGAATTTATTATAAATTATATATTAAAATTTGTTGGATGTCCCCTTCGTTATTTGACACGAAGAAAATCCAATTTACTATTATTCAGAAATTAGAACCGACCGCAAATATCTCCCCGATATGAAATATGCAAATTTCAATCCATTCTATACTATCAAACGAGATTTAAATTTGTATAATAAGCAAGTACATCTCCCTAAGGAATTAAGTTAGAGAGTGGTCAACCCCAAACCGAGAAGAGTTTAAAAAAAAGTTCCCCTCTGGACGCAACGGGGTAAATTCCCTACTCTTCCTTACTTTTACAGTGTTGCTGGCTTTCCATACTATATTTATAACAAATTTATCGAATATTGTAAAAGTGAAATGTTACTAGAAGTTATAGTTAATTATTTTGGATAAAAAATGTGGTAAGTACCTATATTTTTTTATATTATCTTACCTATATTATTACATAACTAAAAGGGTATAATTATCACCCATATTATTTCCACAAATATTACCTCCTTTCACCACAATTTTGAATATTCATGTTTCTGACGTAACTGTACAAAATTATAACAAAAATATAATATATAATTTAGATTAAACCTGCATTGAAATGATGCAAATTTTGGGATTATGAAGGGATAAATAACTATTCACATTCACTATGTATATTTAGTTTCAATTATACAGTTATGGCACAAACACAGATCAATCTTCCTTTTAAAATATTTTTCTTCACATTGATGTACCTGGTAAGTTGTAATTTTTATAAAAGGAAAATATTCAAGACATTTCATAATTTTAGCTCCGTTTTAATTTAAAATACTTTGCCTTTAATGTAAATGGTGTAAAATATTTTTGTTGGTTGTTTGGCTTTTGCCAATGCTCTTACAAATTTAGTTCGAGATACTGCCTGTCAAATATAGCGTGAGCTCTAGCAAGTAGTCGTGAAGTTATAACCGGGTTGCCAATTCTCCAGCCAGGGAACAGAGATGCCCGAAAGAAGAGATCTTTTTGTAGTTGTCACTGAAGTGAAATAAAGACAAAAATTTGTTCTCTTGGGGAGCTGTTCCCTGGCCCGAGAATTCGCTTCCAGAGCACATCACTAGGCGTTGGTGAGTCAGTTCTTAAGCTAAGTTTGCCGCCTATGGCAAAGATTACAGAATAAAAATATAAGATGTTTCACTCCAGGGCGGTTTGATTCAAGTTGCTGTCCCAAACGGACGCCGCTCTCATAAATTATGTTTACGACTCGTTTTTGTTGTAAGTAACGAGACCGGTAGATACCAGATAAGTTCGATAAGCCTATTTTATTTTAAGCTATACAGGGGTAAATAGAGAAATATATATTTAAATTAATAGAATTTTTTATCACAAAGGTTTATTTTTAAATGTTAATTATTTCGAAAAATGTTCGGCATATGAATTTGAAAAGGTCAGTAAAAAATAAACTTGAATTTTTAAAATGATTCAATTCACAATTTTTATCCAGTATCTTAGTAATTTTGTGATACTTATTGATAATCGAGCAGATATTTATCACAAATTCAATTAAATATACTCATTAGCCACCAGAATAATAGGGCCACTGAATCTTAAATTTTGTTCTATAAATAACGCGTATTTTTTGGCTTGACAAGGTTAAAACAGTAGAAAGAGAAGCAGCTACAGGATACCTTTATTAAAAATTGTTATAAATGTTGTAAAATACTAAGTTTGGAGTTTGGTTTATGTGTTAAATTTAATCTATTGTTTTTCAAATCTTTCAATATACATTTGAGAGTAAAATATATACGGACTCTGGTATAGAGACTTGCATAATATTTGAAAGGAAATTGATAACATGGATGATGAAAAGAAAATTTAGTAAATTCGATCAAAAGGAACTGACCAATTCCCCTTTGGTTAGCTATAGAATTGAATTTTTGTGTTTTCTTGCTTAATGTACTTGTTTATATAATATCCTTTTTATAAAAATAAATCTGTAATTTTGTATTAGCAAATATTACAAAATATTTAGTGTTTAAGCTTTTCTGTTGAAGAGAAAAATATAAATATGACTTTTTGCTCTTTTCAACAATTAATTAATAAATTTAAAAAATCTATACAACAAATATAAAACACGAACAACCAATAAACACCGTTCTAAAATAACACCGCTCGACGGGCGACGTCCCGTATAATATGCCAAATTAAATGCAAGTAAGGACCTAGCGACGTACTGTACCATCCAAGTCACCAGACAGTCACCAGCGGCATCGGTGTTTTACGCGATAAATTCGAACGAGTGAAACATCTTATATTTTTATTCTGTAATCTTTGCATATGGCGAATTCGACTGGGCAGCACGTACCGAGTGCACGGCCCACCCCAGTTCCATTCGCATTTTTTCAGTGATGTGTAAAATTTGCTCCAGCAGTTCTTAAATTGACGTTGTTTCCACTGAGATTGTTCCTCTATAACTATACCGGGTGATCAGTTAATAGTTAGTAAGCGGCCATATCTCATAATATATTGGTCGTATAGATTTAGAGAAAAAAAAAATTCATGATAAAATTCGCCAAGAGAAATTGCTGGAAATTATTTTAGAGTTTGTAAAACGTCCGCTAGAGGGCGTAACAACCAACACTAAGTAGAAAAATGGGATTTTTATAGAATTTTGCCTAATGAAAGTATATCGATGATATCATTTTCATATTTACTGACTATTCACCTACACTTTTTGACTGAAATGTTTTGTTCTATCTATCAAAATAAAGCGGTGGGGGGTTCAATTGTTTTTTAAACAAATCAAGATTTCTCCCGCTTCGCTTGACCGATTTTGACAAATTTGGGCTCATATGAAAGAGCAAAGAGAGGGCTGGTAGTCAACCAAGAGAAGACAAAATAAATGCAAATCTCGAGGAAGACGGACAACTCAGCCACTATAAATATGGGAGATTACACTTTTGAAAGAGTAAGTCAATTTAGATACCTGGGAATAATAATTGGTAAGAAGAACAACAGAAGTGCAGAGATCAACGCAAGAATAATCGCCGGAAACAAAGTGTATTGGAAGTATCAGAAACTACTAAGGGACAAATGCATCAGTAGAAAAAAAAAAGTTCAATTGTTTTTTCAAACAAATCAAGATTTCTCCCGTTTCGACTGACCGATTTTAACAAATTTGGGCATATATGAAAGAGCATAATTTACACTACAAAACGCTCACTTTTTTTGACTTTCTGATTTTCATCTTCGCCGCTAGATGGCGTTAACTGAAATGGTAGCAAATTTTTTTGGTATATTTATTTTTAAATATTCTAAAAGAGGATTCATTTTTCTGAAATTTAATGAAACAAATTAATCATCTACCTTTTTTTGAACCGTTGATATTGAAGAAAATATCATTTTATTACATTAAAAATAGCACGCCACTGATTTTTATCGAAATAAAAATCATTTTCGTAATCACTTATTAGTTGCTAACAAAAAAAACTTTTTGACTTTTTTTCGTTAGACGAACGGTTTTGGATTAAAAAAATCAAATGAATTTACATGGGGCGCCCATATCTCGAAACATGTAAGCCTATGTTATTTTTTGAATCCAAAAACGTTTGTCTAACGAAAAAAAGTCAAAAGATTTTTTTGTTAGCAACTAATAAGTGACTACGAAAATGATTTTTATTTTGATAAAAAGCAATGTCGTGCCATTTTTTAATGTTAAAATTATATTTTGTTCAATATCAACGGTTCAAAAAACGGTAGATGATTAATTTTGCCATTAAACTCCAGAAAAATGTTTTCTCTTCCAGAATATGTAGAAATGAATGTACCATTATATTTGTTTTTTTTTACTAAGAAAATTGCTGCCATTTCAGTTAACGCCATCTAGCGGCGAAGACGAAAGTCGAAAAATCAAGACCAAGTAAGCGTTTTGTAGTGTAAATTATGCTCTTTCATATGAGCCCAAATTTGTTAAAATCGATCAAGCGAAACGGGAGAAATCTTGATCTGTTTAAAAAAACAATTGAACTTCCCCCACCGCTTTTTTTTATAGATAGAACAAAACATTTCAGTCAAAAAGTGTAGGTGAATAGTCAGTAAATATGAAAATAATATCATCGATATACTTTCATTGGGCAAAATTCTATAAAAATCCCATTTTTCTACTTAATGTTGGTTGTTTCGCCCTCTAGCGAACGTTTGACAAACTCTAAAATAATTTCCAGCAATTTCTCTTGGCGACTTTTATCATGAATTATTTTTTTCCAAATTTATACGACCAATATCTTACGATCACCCGGTACAAGCTGCACAGTTATAAAATTTTGCAAACCGCACCGAGTGCAAGCCAGCCGAATTCTAACCAGGACCGTGATAAAATGGTTCAAGAACATAAATATTTTCAAAACCAGTGCAGAACTTTGTCAGTCGAACAGCCAGTACCAAGAGAGACTGCTTTTAGTACCGCTTAGTGCTACCAATCGAATTCAAAATTTAATATTACGATGACATATGTCCAAAGGTCAGTTGGTTGAATATTTTTAATTATACTTTCAGACATTTGACTCTGATGCAGCCTTTAATCGGCGCTTTTTGGACTCAATTTTTAATACCTGCAAATGTAGTAAGTATATTAAAATAACTATTTAATAATATATTACGTAATAAATAATTCGTGTGTACACCAACATTTTCTGTTCGTATGATTTGTTGAAGAGAATGTACCAAATCATACAATTTCTACAAAACAACGGAAATTATACATCCAAAAACCATTGTTTTATAGCTACAGCTTTTGCCGAATGAATTTTTCATCGTTTTAAATTTTTCAAGTGCATCATTGTTCGTCCTTTCTTTTTCTCTCTTTTTTTTATGATGCTGTTCCAGAATGTGGAGTTCCCAATAGAGAAGCACGTCTGGTGGGCGGTGAATATTTAACAGGCCATGAATTTCCTTGGACCGCTTCCATACAGGTAAACGACGGTGGCAATGTTTCCCTTTACCCCGCCACTCTCATCAGTCCTAAGTATTTGCTCACTTCAGCGAACAATGTTATCGGGTAAGTATATCAATTTTTGGTGGTTACATTATACCTATTTCATTTTTTATTGCGCTCTCCCACATGACTACATCACCTGAGATATATGTTCATGTGCTTAAGCCAGGACAGAATTCAGTATCCATATTTAGTGTGCACTATAGTACACATTCTCATTAGATTAGATTAGAGTTGGAGTGGCTCTTTGTCCTATTGATGTCATGTGGTCTACTGGGCATTCCCCGGATATAAAAAATTTGACGTTAAGTTACTATTCATGTTTATATTTATTCATTTTTTTCCAGAAAAACTCCTTTAGAAATTAAAATAACTGTTGGACAATTGGATAGATGTTTTCCTGATATTACTTCTTCAATTATGAGCGTCGACAGAATTTTGATTCATCCTGAATACAATCCTGGATCGAGTGCTCATGATATTGCCCTTTTAAGGTTAAGCACACCTGTCTTACTTGATAAGAGGATTTTACCCATTTGCCTACCGTCAAGCAGTGAGTATTAATAATTAAATTTGAACTGGTGCAAAAGCTTGAACTTACTCTTACATTATTAATTTTGGTGCATGAAAGTGACTATATTTCGTTTCTCGAAATCACTACACGAATTTCTAAAGTTTATATGAACGTAAAAAAGAAAGAAAAACATTTAAACAGTAGTTATTATATATGTGAGTGTTGAACCATAGATCTGTTCTATATTCTAGAACTGTCAACTCTGCGCACACTCAGTCCATTACTTTCAAAACTATTTTGAATTTTACACTCAAAAACTCAAAACTGCTCGATTTTTCAGATTATCAATACACAAGCCAAGTAGGGATAGTATATGGCTGGTCTGACATTGGAAATATGTCTTGTAGAGCAAGAAAATTAGGATTACCTATTTTAAAAGAACAAGAATGTATTACAGGATTTCATGACTCTGAATATATCACTAACGATAAAGGATGTTTGGGAGTGGCAGGAAACATCAATCCTATATGCAAAGTAAGAAAACTAAGTTCTGGAAACTTTGGCAATACTTGACACTGAACACTGCTTAAACCACCAGTACACCAACATACACTGTAACAAGGAATTTACCTTCAGATAGTGTAAAGTGTTAGTGTAGTAGTAGTAGTGTGAGCAGTGTTAGTGTAAGGTAAGACAATCTTCCCTATATTCATTTCTTTTTATATTAAATATTAAAATTTGAAAATTTTATTTGCTATTTTCAGAATGACTCTGGGGCACCGGTAATGTATAAGTCAAAAACAGGAATATATGATTTAGTAGGTAAGATTCTTTGTAGGTAGTGTTTTTTAATATGAAATTGAATAATTCAAACTTTTAGGTATACTTGGAGATAAAAACAATTGTGAAACAGCTGGAGTTGCTTTATTTGCCAATGTGAATAATAACTTAAATTGGATAACAGAAAACACCAGGGATTCTTGTAATTGCAAGAAAAATTATTTCCCCTCTTTACATATAGCACCATTACGATTATTTTGAATACTGTATTATTGATTTTTATAGCGTAATATAATGTATTATTTTAATTGTGTCAATTTTTACCAATTGTATTCGATATTTTGTAGTTTGAATCTCGCGCCTAGCACCATATACATACGAAGTATTCTGTGTTGAACGGGATTTTAATCTCTGTGGTCCTAGAACCATAGAAATAAATAAGTCTTCTTTTTTGTAAGAACCATAAGTATTTCTCTATGGTATTAATGATTTGGCAAGTGACATCTGTCACCGGACAACAAGAAGAGCTGAAGAACATAACCCTTATTAATTTAAAATATTATTATTACTTTATTTAGTGCTCTTTTGTACTTAATTTGATTTTATTCTGGTAAATAAATCAAGCACTATGCAGGAAATAGACAATCTAAGAGATGTCAGTACTTTAGTCAGTGACATAAAGCATAAGTATTGGTAATGTACTGGTTTATAACCATATGAATACAAACAGATTTTTTTTTAGAAAAATTGACACTTCTGTTGATATTGCTTTAAGAACAGAGAGTCTCCTAGAAAATCTTATTTCTCAACAACAATGGAAAAGTGCCAAAGAGCTGATGAATTTGGTAATATTAAGAATACAATTTATCAGAGATGCTCTGCCCACAGAAGCAACAGCTACTAATATTATGAGACATATTTTAAAAATTATTAGAGAAGAGTATGAATCTGCATCTAAGGTATAAACTGTTTCTTGTTAGGTGGTTACGAATAAAATTTTTAAATTTTGAACAAAGTATTCTCAAACTCCAGTAAATACATTAAATCAGCTCTTAGTTTACTTGTCTTCAATGCTCATCTATATTATATAAAGTTTATTTATTTTACCACTCAGAAAAAAGGAGAAGGACAATCCTTACATCAATTAGTAACATCTCATAATAATGATAGACTGGATTATTCAGAGTCGTTGAGCAGTTTAAAAGCAAACTTACTGGATCATCTAGGAGAATACAAAGTTGAAATAGAATCAAGGTATGTTTGATTGTTATAATACAGAAAGATGTAAGTAGTTTTTCGATAAAAAACTTATTTTAGTGCTGAAAATATAGCAGCACAGGCTTCAGAGCACATACATATGGATGAGATGATCATGACAGTGGGAATGTCAAATACTGTAGAAAAGTTTTTAAAGTGTGCTGCTAAAGATAGGAATTTTAAAGTTGTGGTAGTTGAAGGAGCACCTTTTTATCAGGTAAGTAAGTTTACGGTAGTATGACATACATATTTAATATTTTTTAGGGTCACACAATGGCTACAAAGTTAGCAAAAAGTGGAATTCAGACTATTGTCATTCCTGATTCTGCTGTTTTTGCTATGATGTCTAGGGTTAATAAAGTAATAATTGGAACCCATACAGTTTTAGCAAATGGAGGATTGAGAGCAGCTAGTGGGATACATGCTGTTGGCTTAGCAGCTAAACAATTTTCTGTGCCAGTAAATTAAATTCTTACTGCTATAATACTTTTAAGTAAGGACTTTTTTTTGGATTTTAGGTAATGGTTCTTTCCCATATGTACAAATATTCACCAATGTATGTAGTTTCAAACAATAATGATGCTTTTAATATTTGTGCCTCTCCTGCCGAAATTATTCCACAATCGGCTGGAAAAATTCTAAATAATGTTGAAGTTTATAATCCTGTATTTGATTATGTTCCACCAGAATTAGTAACTTTATTTATTTCTCACCAGTAAGTAATTTAGCAATAAATTTAAATTTTTATATACATAAATATATTTCTTTTAGGGGTGGAAATGCGCCATCATATGTTTATAGGTTGTTGTCAGAGTTATACCATCAAGATGATTACGATATTTAAAAATAAATTGCTTGTACCTATTTTTGAGTTTGATTTTCCTGAGAGATCGGTTGGTGAATTTAATTAATGAATGACATGTTTTATAGTTATATTTTCCCTTTTTTTTATCATTTGTTAATGTTGACCTATTTGGGAAAAGTAGAATTCGATAGATAGCGCTCTGAAATGTTAATGTCATCTTAGCCATAGATCTTAGGAAGTTGCAGGGAAGGTAGGTTTGTATTGAGTGAAAAGTACAACAAGCGTTCAATTAACTGTTTAGTTTTAGGTCTGATTTCGTGTTGTTATTTTACTTTTGATATAATTATATCTACAAAAGTTGCAGGTATTTATTTGATAGCAATAAAAGTGGCTGAATTGTTGACCATCCTATGCTCAGCCTACAACAAAAGTAAGTTATCTGTGCACGACACGACGAAAAAGAAGAAGAATCAGTTCATGTTTTGGAGAAGGTTAAAAAAATTTAAAAAAGGTACTGTTTTTGAGTTGCAAGCAAACTTTATTTAAATGTATACCTTTAATTTTGTCATGCTTCATAGACATTTCTTAAGAACCTTGAATGTTTCAAAAAATTTGAGGGTATGGAGCTCTACAAACCATTGGAAACTGTCTGAATTTCCGGAGCTCAATGAAGAATACCTCTGTAATAGTTGTAATTTGAACACGATAGAAGATAACATAAATCACAGGAAAGGAGTGGGTAACATTAAACTGGTACATGAGTTGAAAAATAAACTGGAGAACATAAGTACACAGAATAATGAGTATGAAAATATTAGAAGTCAGTATTACAAAGAATTAATTCAAATTCCCAACGACACCCATCCAGCTATTTATAGTTACGACAATAAACCAAAAGAAATAAAACTAGTCAATGACAAGAAGCTATTCACTTTTAAATGCAAAGAATTTGGTGAAATAGCAAAAAAACTTAATTTAGTAAGGACCGAGCAATTGGGAAATGTATCTGGAAATAGGAGTTATTATATTTTAGGTAAGTTAATTGCACCAGGTGCTTCATTAATTGAGTAGGAACACTCAATGCAACCAATAAGGTTTTAATTCCACCCATTTTAGGTGAATTAGCTGAATTAGAACAAGCGCTAATCAATTACTTTGTTGAGAAATTGATTAATTCAGGTTATGAAATTATATCTGTACCTGATATATTACCAAGGTATATTATTGAGAGATGTGGGATGAATACAAGAGGAGAACGTAATCAAGTAAGATGTTATGATGTTGTACTAAGTATAGAGTGAAAGTATTTTTTTTTTCAAGGTTTATACTTTAGATTCAAAGAGACACCCTCCAGACATGTGCCTCTCTGGTACATCAGAAATGGCATTAGCAGGATTTATTGCTAATGAAATTTCATCTGAAGATGATTTACCTAAAAAGTTAGCAGCAGTTAGTAGATGCTATAGAGCTGAAACATCGAGTATTTCAGAAGAAAGAGGCATTTACAGGTATGAATATAACCATGACATATGTGTTATTTGTTATTTTAAATATTTTAGAGTTCATGAATTTACCAAAGTTGAAATGTTTATGGTAACCACACCAGAAATGTCAAATAATGCTTTAGAAGAAATACGAAATTGGGAAGAAGAACAGTTTAAATCTCTTGATTTGCATTTCCAAGTTTTAGATATGCCACCACACGAATTAGGAGCACAGGCATATAGGAAGTATGATGTTGAAGCGTGGATGCCTGGTAGAAAAGTTTACGGAGAAATATCTAGTTGTAGTAACTGTACTGATTATCAGTCTAGGAGGTAAAATAGTAAACTTACTTTCCCCTTGTTGGTTTTTGAAATTGAAAATGTTTTAGGTTGAATATCAAGTACAAGACGAAAGAGGGAAACATTCGATTCGTACACACATTAAATGGAACTGCATGTGCAATTCCAAGACTTCTAATAGCTTTAGTTGAAAATGGGCAAGATGACAGAGGTTTTATTCACATACCGAACGTATTACAGAAATATATGCAAAATAAAACGGTTATAGGTAGACAGAAAAGAATTCCAGAATTGAGACTTGTGAAAAATAAAAAATAATAGAAATGAGGAGTTTTTTCTTGAGATTTTTGGTGGGAAATATTTAACCAAATTTTAGACAATAGTTACATCTATCTGTTGAATAATTTATTTGGTCACTATCATAGATAATATAGTGGTCACAAGAGTGAGTAATTTGTGGTGGTCACTACTTTTTATACCTGCATAATGCAAAACATTCTTGCATATCAAGTTTTTTATTATCAGAAAATTTCATTCACTGTGTGACTTGAGTCTTGTAAAAGGAGTATATTTATATTGAAAAAAGGGTACAAATATTAGCAAGGCACGTTGACGTCTTTCTATTTGTGTACAACTATTTCGATAGTAATTGTTATTTAACAGGTTAAGCGCCAAGCTGCTTTTTGAAAAACTTCCCTCCAGGCCAAGATATTTTTATTATTTTATACTCATCATTTTAGGTTGCTACAAATATCCTGAAATCAGCGTTTAGTAGTGCAGGGCCAGGGCGGACACGTTACCATGCTAAAGTGGATGGGAGCGTATCCGCTTGGCCTGGCCGGAACCGATAAAAAATTTTAAATCGGGCGGTCACCCGTGTCCGCCATGGCCTGGCAAGAATGTCTCGTATCGGACACCGGTGTCCGCTATGGCGCTTAACCTGTTAACCAACAAGTGTATTAATGAGGGCCATTAACAATTGAGATAATGTTCAAGATTGTTAATTGCCCTTTTATTACTCGTGTTAGTTACAAAGCTTTTTCGTCGACTGTATAAAAAATGAAAATATTTATTTTTCTACGACTGCTATGGAAAATAGTTCTTTTCCCACAATTTATGAAACTACAAAGTGTCACTTTGCCTAAGCCGTGGGAAAGATTTTTTCTCACGGCACTTTACCCACGCCACATACCTTTATATATGGAGAATCAAATAAAATCTACAAAAACTTAGTATGCTACTGTCACCTTCAAATACCTACTTAGTTGTCACAAAACTGTCAGATTATATTGGAAGTTTTTAAATTCGAAAAGGTAGTTTCTAATAACAGAATTCAATGAAAAGAAATAACGTTTCGGGTTTGACCATACAAAATTGTACAAATTTCACCATCAACTATAATTTTGAATGAAATTATTTAACAGTTCAGAGATGGGATACTTTTAGTGTTATTTTTGTTTTACTAGCCAAAAGTTGAACTTTCCCCACTTGTTACACAATATACTATTATCCTTGTCAAAATGAATGACATTAAAATGTATGTTTGGTTGCCTATACCAAAGGTAACTGTAAATATAATGTATAAGATCTGCGTTGAATTGCCTACAGAGAAATCGTGGATTAATGTAAATAATGCCAAATATTACAGAATAAAAAAGAAGATGTTTCACTCGTTCGAATTTATCGCGTAAGCACCGATGCCGCTGGTGACTTGGATGGTACAGTACGTCGCTACGTCCTTACTTGCATTTAATTTGGCATATTATACGGGACGTCGCCCGTCGAGCGCTGTTGTATTGGTTGTTCGTGTTTTATATTTATGTTGTATAGATTTTTCAAATTTATTAATTAATTGTTGAAATGAGCAAAAAATCATATTAAGATTTTTCTCTTTAATAGCAAAGCTTGAACACTAAATATTTTGTAATATTTGATAATACAAAATTACGGATTTATTTTTAAAATAAGGATATTATATAAACAAGTACATTAAGCAAAAAAACACAAAAATTCAGTTCTATACCTAACCAAAGTGGAAATGGTCAGTTCCTTTTGAACGAATTTACTAAATTTTCTTTTCATCATCCATATGTAATCAATTTCCTTTCAAATAATTGTTACGTTTTTTTTATTCCACAAACCGTTAATACATATATATA
>CAJUYI010001675.1:25245-47363 GCA_910591695.1 Galerucella pusilla
AATATAAGTATCGGTAATTTTAATTAAGATTAGGTTGTACGTCACATAATATGCAAGTCTCTATACCAGAGTCCGTATATATTTTACTCTCAAATGTATATTGAAAGATTTGAAAGACAATAGATTAAATTTAACACAAACCAAACTCCAAACTTAGTATTTTACAACATTTATAAAATTTTTCAATAAAGGTATCCTGCAGCTGCTTCTCTTTTTACTGTTTTAACCTTGTCAATCCAAAAAATATGCGTTATTTAAAGATCAAAATTTAAGATTTAGTGGCCCTATTCTTCTGGTGGCTAATGAGTATATTTAATTGAATTTGTGATAAATATCTGCTAGATTATCAATAAGTATCACAGAATTACTAAGATGCTGGATAAAAACTGTGAATTGATTCATTTTAAAAATTCAAGTTTATTTTTTACTCACCTTTTCAAATTAATATCCCGAACATTTTTCGAAATAATTAACATTTAAAAATAAACCTTTGTGATAAAGAATCCTATTAATTTAAATATATATTTCTCTAATTACCCCTGTGTATAGCTTGAATCAAACCGCCCTGGAGTGAAACATCTTATATTTTTTATTCTGTAATCTTTGATGATGCCTTAATAGGGGTCATTAATGTATGATTTTGTCCAATTTTGAGAACGTTAATAACATATTATGTTAATACACGGTCGAAGGAAAAAAACTTTTAATTTCAAATTTTCTTTATTGTTTTAACACCTTATACATATGTAACTTACACTTAGAATAATTTAATGTATTAACAGTAAGAGGTAAATTTAATCCTAAATATCTTACTTATTGGGAAAATAGACATAGTTTTATGGTATATTTACAGGTATGTACACATATAACATTAACTTACATTGGGTGTTGATAATCATCCGCATTGCTTTCACTTAAAAATTATTTGGCACATAAATACCATAGTCAATATCATCATCGATAATTTTCAAGAGAACCAACGTCATTTGTTTTTCCAAACAACTTCATCAGCTATAATAAGACTTTGACAGATAGTACAAATATTATTTAACTCAAGTGTACATGTCTGTCAAAATATATTCACAGTTATTAGCTAAAAGAGTTATTATTGTTTGACACTTAATAAATTCTTTGTAAATTGTGCTTACAAATATAATGCCACGTTTTATTTTTCGGCTAATGGAAAGTGCATGCTCTCACATTTACGTGTGGCAATATACAAATAGAAAAGTTTACATGAGCTTTTATATATTTCTCGTCTCTCCCAACATTTCTCTTCTACTTTTCCTCCTTTTCTACATGTTCCCATCTCTCCCTCTCTCATTACCACCTCATCAGTCATATCTCTCTTCTCTCCACTTCTTTCCTTTCCTCTCCCAGTCACAATTTCTCTTGATCCCTTTCATTCTTTTCTTTTTCTGTTGTACCTTCATACATTTTTTTCTATTTGTATATTGTTTGAAGAAATACTTTTAAATTAGAAGTCTTGGTAGGTGGAATCACAGCCGAAAAACTATACAGCGTTATTATTTTTTTTATAACGCTATTAGCAGGCTGCTCGACTAGAAAAATCTGGTCATACCTAACCTGTATTTGTCCTACAGCCATTTCAATATTACTATTATTTTAGCCCGTATTTAAAAATTATCATTCAAGTGCAGTATGCCCAAATCGCTTGTTAATTTTATTTGTTTATTGAGCAACAAATGTATATGATTAAGTGGCTTAATTGTAGTGAGCTTAACATTCTAAATGAAGCCAAAACCAGCTAAATTTAAAAATTTGGCACATTATGTGGCATTCATTTTTTTAAATACTGGCTAAATATAAAGTCCTTTGAACGCATGAATTACAAAAATGATAATTTTAAAACGTTTTTGAAGGAAGAGACGTGCTATTCCTAAAAACCGAGCATACATTAAAACTATTTTGCTTCTACTTTAATATCATACATGTCCCTTGACTTTGCAAGCCTCACAAGCACTGGGTATAATATAATAACACTTCTCTGCCCTACAAATTTTCCTAAAACTAAACAATTCTGGGATATACAAATTGATATTTTTTCTGTGACAAATTGCAAAAAAAACTATTCAAATAGCTCTCGTATTATATTTACTGAAAGTAACTCAAACTTGAAAGCATTTCGTTCACAAGTTAAATTTTTATATTTGTATGAATTAATTATTTAATTCATCATCTAAAGATCAAAGATTTTTATTTTTTGTAACGGACAAACTCAAAAACCACTCGATTGTTTTTAAAAATTCTTTATGCCGCCATTCTCGGATATTCCGATTCACCTACCGCATTCTATGCATCACCACGGAATACTATAACAATCGGAAGGGTCTCTCTCCGCTGGCTCTTTCGATCTTTATGTCAGACAGAAATTTAAATGACACTTCAAATTTGTGATACTAAAATTAAAGCTGGCAACAGCTTCCTAACGACATGAACACAAACAACAATCTAGGCAACGTCGAAATGTGATCCTATTTTAGACAGACTGACACTGCGCAAAAAAGCTGCGCGTACTTATTGTTCTATGACAAGCGACCCTTCCGATTGTTACAGTATTCCGTGACATCACGGCGCATTTGCCCTTAGAACATAAAACAGACAGGAAGGAGTCTTGTCATTAATTAGCTGTATAAGAAAATGCGACGGAAGTCGCCATTTGCAACTTCCTAATTATTATGACTCATTTGTAAAGTTAACGTTGACTGACGTAGATTGTTTACGTAGTTTTTTTGGTGAAAATAAGTTTAAACGAAAGTATTATCAGAAGTATCATTCTATATTCGTATTTTCATTGCTCCTAGATAATATTGTTTGTAAAAGACATAGGACAACTTATAGTTTTAAGTGTTTATCAGAGTAAATATTAGTGTAAGGTGTACAGACATATAATGGTTAGTTGTGCAGCTTGTGCAAAAAAAGGAATATTTTTGCCAGATTGCTCAAATTTGGTGGGATTAGCCGTTTTATACGCGACTGTGGAAAAAATTATGTGTGTCTTTCGAGCGTAAAGTGAAATTGCCGCTTTCCAAAGATGAATGAAATGCTTTCTAAAGTTGGTAAAAGTGTTACGCTTAGAGTCAAGTACATTATTTTTTGATAAATGTTTCCAACCATTATCTAGAATCCTCTAATGGAACGGAGAAGGCTTGGGGAGAGGACGTAAAAAATTGAGCAACATCTATATTAGCTACGTCATGACAAATATTAAATGTAGACAGTGTATTGGTGTATATTTATATATATCTTATAAAAAAAGAACGTAAAGTTCGAATATCATAAGAAATATTTTTCGCTTTAATGCCTCTTAATACAAATCAAAAGAACTAATCAGTTGCTAACAACAAACCAACTGTTTGAATTGAAAATGCCCAACATCTTATGCTACACGCTACTGACTTTAAATTAACTACTAACGGCAAACAATCTTACTTATTGTTATTAAGTGGCTTTAAATTTAACAACAATTGTGGGAAAAGGATGTAATTATTGGAAAATACACACACACATAAGTACACAACGAATAATATCAGTTAATAAAATATTTATTCTGTATACTTTTGCTACAAAGTACATTTAGACATTTCGCACACAGATACACCCAAATTCTTCTATTTCTCTTCATATTCCAACGACATAGATCTTCAACTTCTAAGGGTACCTATAATAGGAATGGTCGCTGCGGTAAGCATCGTGTGTAGAGGGCATTACGTTACAGCCGGTTAAATATAGCTTGAAGTATACGCATCAGTAGGCGTGGCTAAGCCAGGACTCACACTAAATTTGACCGGTTGTACATTGTATCTTAATACAGATTTTTGTGAAAAAAAAATAGAAAATTTCGTCGGGCATTTTAATAATTAAATATCAATTTTTCTGAACTTAACGGTGTCATAGAATTGTCAGTCTAAAATGAAAATGAATAGAATTGTTCTTTTGGCAGTTGTAAAAACTTAAAAAAATTATTAGGTATCTTAAAAATTCGTGTCGTAATCCGATCTTCTCCTTCCATTATATCCACTATGGCTACTACCAGGGTTGCCATAATAAGCGTTGTAGTAATATCCATTCCATTCGGATCGCCAACTGTCGTATAGATTCGACATGCTGTTGTCGTGGATTGAACCATTCGACCTCTGGAACAAAAATGTATAAATGAGAAAATACGTTTGCAAAAATAGAACTAACAAGGAAATAGAAAATACAAAATGAAATTACAATAACAAATTGACAAAAGATGTCATACCTTTTTGGGTGGTTTTTGCTCGTACCCTCTCTCATTCCATACATCTTCCATGTTATAAAGATCTTCTGCACCATAGTTTTCTATACCGCCCATATGATTTTTGTTTAATTCATTTAACATTCCTTCTGTTAAAGGCGTCGGAGCTTTCTTTTTGTTGTTCTTCTGTCTATTAACCAACTGAAAAGATAAAAATTTTGTTTTCTCAATAAAGCAAGTCCACTTGACGTCATGTGACAGTCGCCTTAATATCATAAATCAATACAAAACAAACAAATTACAAATCTAAAATGATTGTTTATCCTCAGGACGACTGTCATTAGTGTCAATTTGTCAGTTGGTAGACATGCACTATTGAGTAATCATTTAATAATTTATTAGATAGCCAGCAGGCTTTTATTCTGTGAAAACAACAATTATTTTGCAACTAGAAACCGTTGCACAACGATCGCGCAATCATTCGCAAAATTTGGTATTCTGTAAGGTAGTCGCGTCGCAATTGCTGGTTGCTGTCAAGATGCACTTTTACGTCATAAAACTAGCGCCACTTGCAATCGGGTAGCAATCAACGTAACTTAAATTGTCTGTAAAATCAGCTGATGAACAAAAACAAATGTAAAAAATATTTAATATGCATGAAAAACCAAGGAAGCCTACAAAACAGTGCTTTACATAACTATGAGCAGTTGAAAATGGGTTTCCAAATACTTTTTTAGATTATTTGCTGAAAAAAAAACAATATACTTCTAGGTATTTTTTGAGATGTGATAAAAGGTAGGTGCAAAATGTCAACGTTCAATCCTTGAATATTTACATGACAAAAATTACATAAATCCTAGAATAATGAAAAAAAGATTTCAAGTCAATTTATTTTTTCATTTATGTAAGAATGTAGGTATTTCTTTATCAAGAATAAACATGTTAGAAGCATCATTTTATAGATATTTTATTCTTAAAGGGTATATAAATCACACCATCAGAGCCTAAACAAAAATTAACTCTTAGTGATTGTTTATGTTAACATAATAAAGATAATAATGTAGGAACCTAGATCTATTGCATCTGCCTTCAGAAAGAATTTTTATTTTCTCTCATTTTTAAATAGTGCATTAGGTACCTAGTGAATGCATCAGTTTTAAATTGTTGTGTCCTTTGTGGTTGTACTTATCCTCCATTAATTAGGTGACTAAAATAATTTGAAAATGGGTACTGCTACCATTAATTGTTTTTGATGTACTTATATACAGAAAATGGGAGTCGTACGGGGCAGCAGTGGCAACACTGATACGTATTTTTCACATGAACAACTGAAAAATGCACTTTTTTAGTTAACCAATTGCTCACTAGAGGCAGTTAACAAATAAATTGCGATCACGGTCGCAGTTGCTTCTTCGAGAATACGAAACCCGCGTTTGACAGCGACAATTGCACAATTATCGGCAGTCGCAAGTTACAGAATAGGCCTGCAGGTGGCACTACAAGCACTCGATTCCATATAACTCAATTCTAAATAGGTATGGACGCGCTTTGAATGCACTGAGGGACTGTAGCTTCAGGAAAAGATATGGCAACCACTCGTTGCTTTAAGAGTTAAGTGTGCGAGTTTCCGAAAAGGCGCTCAATTAAATTGAGCGCTCCTAAAGGCGACCAATTATGCCCAAGGCTAACACAGAGAACGTTGAAAATATCCCCCAAATCCCAAATATTGTTTTGCAGTGGCTCGACGCTAGCAAAACGCTCCGCGCCAAAAAGGGCGCACCAAGTGCAAAAGTCCGATCGAACACGAATCTACTCGAGGCGAGTGACTTGAAACTGTCAATCGAACGCGCGTATTTTCGGTGCACACCAGTGTTGCTCTAGTGCAATTAATCGAAAGCTCTATTTGATAAAGAAGACTCCAAAAGGTTTTAAATTGTTATCTATTACATACTTACCACTGTAACTCCAAATATAATAACAAACAAAAGTGAAGCAAGCCCTATGACGATAACAGCAATCGCCCATTGGGGTAAAAGTACGTCATTTTCTGCATAGCCAACAGTTGGATAGACTTGTTTCGGTAACACTAAAAAAATAAATAATGCAAACATAAAAAACTACTCCAAACTAGTCACTAGTATCAATACAAAAATTATGTTCAATAACTAACCTAAAAAGTCTGTGTACGCAGGATCCACTACGAAATTACCCAAAGATAATTTTCCTTCCAACTTAATCGATTCGTTGAGAGATTTCGCTTCTCTATTAGATGTGCCCAAAGTGGTAAGAGCGTCATCTAAAGATTCATGGAATAATCTTTTTATTTCTTGAGTATCGACTCTCCTTCCTAAATCATTTAGTTCCACCAGATAATCGACTAGTACACTGCCTTCACTAAAACCGTCGATCCTAATTTTTTTATACCATCTGTTAAGTAGAGACGATGAACTGTAGACGTAGTCAAGCTGAAAAAAAGATAAAAATACTCTTTGTTCACTGATATTTCTATTATTCTTCCTACAATGGGAGATAGACTCCGTTTCACGTAAAGAAGAAGCCTCGTGAACTTAGCTAACTGTCTTGCGCAGAAACCTAAATCGGTCTTTGTTTATTTATGTCGCCTAACGTATAAAAGGTGGGGTAAGACACTAACTTAAACTACAACCTGTAGTTTTAACTTGAGAACGATACTTACTTGACTCTCGACTTCATTAGCCAGTAATTGCCACTCTTTGGTATTTCTATCCAACAATTCCGGTACCCATTTAACTCCACCTATTAATTTAATGGTACCAGCTAGATCGCATTCATTGACACATATTCCAGGCGTAGTAGGCTTAGGTGTTGTCGTCGTCGTAGTAGTTGTAGTCGTAGTTGTCGAAACTGTCGTTTCAATTGTACGTGTCGTGCTTGCAGAAGCAGTTTTAGCAGCTTCGAGAAGTTTTTCAATTGAAATTGGTGTTGTAGATGGCGTCGGCCAACCAGTGAACTCGGTTGTCGCCCTGAAAATTAAAAAAAGCGCCCAACGTGGGTAAAGAAATTTCTCAAAATAGAATAAAAAATATATACCTTGATGGCAATCCTTTACGAATGGTAGGAGGTGTATTTCTTGGAGGTTCTTCGTGTTGTGGCCTGTGAGTGGTGGTACGAGAAGATGATTTTCTGGTACCGCCTCCTGGTCTTGATGGAAACACAACTTTAACGTTACCTGAAGGTTTGTTAGTAGTCGAAGGGTCGTTGCTTGTTTCGTTTTTCGGTAGTTTAAATCCTGGCGGTAAAAGTGCAGATAGATCTACTGGTTGTGCTTTTATATTTTTAATTGAAACAGCTCCTTGTGGAGTTTCTGTAGTAGCTTTGGGTGCTTTATAACCAGGTGGGAGAAATTTGGCAATATCGTCTAGCTTGGTGTTTTTAAATAAGCTACTTTCTGTTGTAGATTTGTATTTGGGTGCCTTATAACCAGGTGGTAAGAATTTAGAAATATCGTCAAGTTTGGTATTTTTAAATAAACTTCCTTCGGTAGTTGGATTATCTTCAGATTTTGGTAGTTTGAATCCTGGAGGTAAAAATTTGGAAATGTCATCAAGTTTAGTATTTTTAAATATGCTACTTTCTGTCGTCGGTTTATCTTCTGATTTTGGTAACTTAAAACCTGGTGGTAAGAATTTCGATATATCATCAAGTTTAGTATTCCTGAATAGACTACTTTCCGTTGTTCTTTCTTCACTTTTCGGTAATTTAAAACCAGGCGGCAAAAACTTGGAAATATCGTCAAGTTTAGTGTTTTTGAAAAGGGCACTTTCGGTTGTAGTTTCATTTGTTTTGGGCAATTTGTATCCAGGTGGCAAAAATTTAGAAATATCGTCAACTTTAATAATTTGTTCTGCTGCATTTGTCTTATTCACTATACTACTACTTGCAGTCGTGGAAATAACTTCACTTGAAAGTTTATAACCAGGTGGTAAAAATTTTGATATAATATTATCGTCTGTCTCATTACTTTTTACAATATCTTTACTAATAGTTTCACTATTATTCGATTTATTTTCTTCCGTTTTAACCGATTTCAATATTTCCTCCAACAATTTCGAGCTTCTTTCATCACTCGCATTCAACTTATATCCAGGTGGCAAAAACGACACAATATCATCAGCCTTTTTCGGTTGATCACCTTGAGGTTGGTTTATATCAAAAGGTTTCTTAGATTTAGTACCAGGCTTCGGTCTCGGTCGTCTCGTAGTCGTTCTTCTGTTATTTGCTGAATATTTTCGAATATTCACTTGCGGATAGGGAACCTTGGTTGTAGTCGAAGTACTTGCCTCCTCCATATCTGCTTTTTCAGGAGCGTGCTCTTTAATGACTGCTATATTGTTGCCCAAACCACCTAAAAACAAATATAATGCTATAGATAGGAGACAAGCCTTTAAGAGCCTATAGTGGGTCCTGGGGCACAAGGCAATGGGACGTTAAAGCTGGGGACACGGCAAACTGGTCATCGGAGCAAGGAAACATTAAACCTCAGCAGGAGTCAGATGAAGGAAGTGACTGGATTACCCACTGGTTACTATGTGCCCTAAGGAAGCACATTTATAGGGTTGTACAAAGAAGAGGAGGAAATAGTCTCACACATAGACTCCTGGTACTAGAGACCCTAAGGAAGAAGATTTTAAGGCTTCACACAATGAACAAGAGTTCAAAAAGCCTAAAGGCAGGAGTTCCAGTGACTCTCTGGTGGAGCCGACCTGAATTTACTGAACAGATTGATAGCCATGGTAAACTGCTGGAAAGAAATGAAAAGTTTCGCAAAATTGATGAGTACCAGCTCCAGTTTTGTGACAATGTAGAAGCTCTTCAGTTACCAGAGAAACTAACGAATAGAATAGTAGAATAAGCAACCACTGTTAAGATTCATACCTGTTAGTACTCCGCTGGATAAATCAGACTGTACTCTATCCAATATATCGTTAAGGCTTTCAGTTGACGTTCTCAATTTAGGGGGAGATAACGTTGTAGTATCTTGTTGAACGGTGGTTAATTCCTCATAAGATTCTTCAATCTGGGAGTTTAATGTAGTGAACTCGTCTTGATGGTGCTCTTCTCCAGAGTGCTCGTTTAATAATTTCACTCTAACATCCTGTTCTACTATTGAAGATGGTAAATACCTGAAAAAATTTAATATATTAACATGAGGAATAAAAATGAATTTTCTTTAAGTACCTTGCTCCAGAAACACTTCTACTAGTTTGAACGGACGCCACGACAACCCAAGTATCTGTCGTATTGTCAATTGGGAATCCAGGTTCGGTACTACTTTTTACTGGACTTGGTGTTACAGTTGGTACTACAGTATTATTAATAACCGTTTTACTGGTTACCACAGACGTCACTAATTCTGGTTCATGTGTTTTATTAATTTCAACTGATGGAGGTGCTGCGTTGACAATTGTTGATTTCGTAGCTCGAATCGAAGTACCTTCTTGAGAGGAAGTTTTAGGGATCGTTGTTAGGTCAATATTGTCCTTAAAATAAAAAATTACAATCAACAGAATATGTACCCAACCGTAGGTACCACCACTTACCTTTTCCACACTCGATTCATTTTCTATGCTTTGTTCACCATTACCATGAATATAATTTTCGACATGACCATCTCTTTCATCTTCATTGGAATACGCTTCATCTGATAAATATTCGGTACTATCAAACGGTTCACGAGTATTAGTTACGTCAGTACTATCTGGTAATTGAACCGATTCGTGAGATGAATTTGATGATTTAATAACTTCAACTTCGTCGTCGTTGTTGGTACCGTAGTTAAATTTGAGTGGTTCTTCTAAGAGCGGTTCCAAATCTACTGATTTTGGACGTTTTGCTATGATTTTTTTCGTTTTGACTCTGTTTACCGACCTACGATCTGAAGATGATGATAGTGTTGTCGGTATTGTCGTTTCGGTGGTAACTGCAGGAGTATAAACCTCCCCGTTGGTATCCACAAAGTACTGATTTACGGATGCTTTGTTTGTTGATTGGCTTGGATCTGCGGCGACTATTCTGGTTCTGAAATTGGGTAATTGAAATAGTACCTCGTATTTCGAAGATTACAAGTCGGTTCTGACGATGCAATTTCGTCTCTACATTGCACCTACCATCCAACTGATAGCTGCAATCGAGTTGCTCCAAATTAAAACTGTCCAATATGAGTTGCAGCAACTTGGTAACTTTTTTAGTGACTTTTTTTCACGCAAACCTAAAACTACTGTTGGTATGACTAACTGAAATGACAGTTACGAGGTTATCTGTTGCTGTGTTTTTATGTTTTCTAAAAAAACAGTTGCTTTTGTGGTTTGTTGAAGAAGACTTGAAATTAAATCAAAGAATTTGTCAAGATTGGGAAAGAAACTCAACGATAAGTTGGGTCATGGTTATCTTATGTTAAAATTGCTACAGTAGTTTGAACATGGCGTGAACGCTGATGCAACTTTGAAAGAAGACGCGTTGCGGCGTGAATTTGCTACAACTAAATTGCCTTGATGAATTGCATCGTCAGAACTGGGATGAAACAACATCAAAAATAACATTAGCTTGACGTTTTTTACTAAATAGACTCCGGACCATTTTTGATTGAATGGAAATCACTGAAAGGAAAGACAAATGGAGCCCCTGGGTTAATCCGTCAATTCAAAATAGAACTACGAAGTTTATTTATAAGGGATTAAAGTTTATCACTGATTAAACTCCGGTCTCAAAGGTAACTATGAAGTTGATCTAATCAAAGAAGAGAAGCGAAGAGGTTATAGGATACGTCCTATCGTATGTCAATTCGAAGCAGGACCGTACCAAAAATTACTTAACGCGAGTTGAAAATATCTAGTTCCAAATTTTGAACTAAAAGTTACAGTGCGAAAGAAGACTGTTTACAGACCTGTGGTTTAAGAAAGCGTTTCTTCCAGCTCCTCCAATGGAATTTCCAACATTTTCTCCCAACGTATCTTCAAATTCCTCGTTTTCCGGATACGGCCTACTAGGTCTAAAATCATCAAAACGCGCAGGTGGGTCCACGGGATTTTGAATAGTGATTTCTCCCAAAAACGTTTCAGTTTGCGAAGGATCCTTATTATGAGCTTTTGAAAATAGGTGAGAATAGTTTGGTCTTAATGTAGTTGGCTTAAAATTATTTGGATCTTGGTATTTAAAATTTTGAGAAGTCGATGGTTGAAATGCCGATGCAGAGCTGATTAATCTTTGGGGTAGTACGTTTTGGTTTTGGTTCTGATACGTAAACTGACTGAATGGATTGGCTGGGTTATGTGGAAACTGCAACAATTCATAAATTACCAACCAAAGTAATATTTACTAAACATAAATTATATAAAATTTCTTCCCTATATAAGATAACTCAAACTCACATTAATAACTTGCGTCCTGGGGGTGGAAGGAAATCTAAACTGGGGTAAAGTCTGTCTAAGATGTACCGGCAGATCCGAGGTTTGCAGATCAGGATGTAAATAACTTCCATGTTCAGGAGGGTCCAGAGGTTGAAATCCAGCCGGTGACTGTCGAAAAGGGATGATTTCTGAAGGGTTGATATACTGATTGTGGTTTTGTTGGTAGGGTATGAACCCTCCTCCAGCTTGTTGTCCTGTGTAAATGTAATCCTGGCCTGTAAGTGAAAAACATTTCGTTAATGATAACCATGTTTCATTTGAGAGGCGTGAAATTCGTTTTGAATTAGAGGGTAATTAGAGGGATGAAAAACAGTTTTTAGGGGTAGATACTCTTAACGAGCTTGACATATATACCGTCAACTTGCAAATAGTTGAAGTTTCTACAGTAATAAAATATACAGGGTGTTTCATTGGGAAAGGGCCTAACTTTTACTGTAGATGGGGATCACTTCAGTGCTTCAAAAACCTGTTTTCAATGTTTCTTCTGCACTTTATAACCGAGATACAGGGTGTTTTATAAATATATCCCATTTCTTTCGAACCTCATAACTTCCGAGTTACTCTGTATATTATTTTGGAATTTTGTACTTCAAAAAATGGAGAGATTTTTATTAATTTTATTAATTGACCTGAAAAGAAAACAAGAAATTCTAACAACATTGTCCAAAGGAAGCAAATCTAACCTACAAAAATTGCAGCATATCTAAATTTATTTCTCGAATTTTACTCTTGTTATTCTAAATGTAGAAGTGCATAGTTTCCAGATACATATCCTTATAAAGGGTGTTCGAAATATTCGAAACCTATTGAATGAGTATTTCTAAGTACGGCTCTGTAATCACATTTTTTAGTGGTCTCGTAAACATACAAACTCAATTGAATTTCTAGGATACTTCTCTAGATGCATTAAATAGATTCCATTTCAAGCAAAAAAATAGAAAAAAACCTCTCCGATACCATTGTTAACCCCCGAAACGTGCATAAATTATTACTTTGACAATAAATTTTTGGTAGTAAAATTGTCTGCGGAAAAATGAAAAGGAAATTGTTGATTCAATTTTTTATACTCTTTCCAATTATAAAGAGAATTAAAAAAAATCTATCTATAGGTTGTTGTTTTATCTTTTTGGAGATGCTTTTGATGGAGCAGTAAATGAAAGCGAAAAATACCGTCAACATGGGCATCTGGTCCAGCAAGAAAATTTTTTTATTTGCAGGTGATAGTAGGTACATTTATACCCCAAAATGTCAGGTTCCTGAAATTTGTGGGAGGGTCGGAAAATGGCTCTAGAGATCCCGAAAATCCGTTTTCCGCCGATATCTCCCGAACTACGATCCTTAGAGAATTTTTGTTCAGACAAAAAATGAAGAGTAGTTCATTACCTACAAAAGTTGTCCCTACAGTTTTTTTCGTTACACCAATATTTTTTGCAAAACTGGTGGTTAAGAGTTTTCTGAAACTTGAAAACTGACGTTTCTAGTCCTCGGGTAACCGTTGTAACGTCTCCAGTCATAGCTTGATCACAAATAAAACACATGGGCGTACTAGAATCATCTGCGATTTCCATTTTTCTACAGGAATGAACAATATTTATCATATCATTAGATGTCATTTCACCCACAACAATATTAATGATCTTATTTAAAAAAATGAAACCTCACCGTGTGCTCCAAAAAAAGAAGCTTCAATATTTCCCTGTGTTTTTATCAATAAAAATTTCAAAATTTATTATTTAATAATAACAATAAAATGAATGAACACTGGAATACTACTAATTTATTCTTGAAAAATCACGAAAGAGATAGTGTTTACATGTGAAATTGTCAGTTGTTGACAAACAATGCAGCAGAAAGTATCCACGTGTACACGCACTATAGCAGACGCCGTCGACCACACTATAGATGGGTGGCGAGAATAAAATGAGGCATCCATTACAACAAATTTAGAGACAAATTTATTTTTCATGCATCAAATAAAATACTTGATACACATATCAAAGCAAAGTTCAGAATGTGACCTTTCATCGGGTATGATGCTTGACCGGAAAGAATTTTACTGTAAGGAGAGAAAACTGCTCGAAAAAACTCAGAAGAATAGCTGTCTTCCCTAAGGAAACTGGAAATTTCCCCGATTTTACTGAAAACCCAGGGGTCCGGGCCAAAAAAAAAATTATACCATCGGCAAGAGGATATTCTAGCCTTTCTCCCAATATCAATTATAAGCGAGTTTGACAGTTAATCATCGAGGAAATTCCGGTAAACCAGAGCGCTCGGGAAAACTCCAGAAATCCACAAAAATCGCCTCTTGGAAAACACATTATTCAAAAAAATACGGGCGAATTATTGGTAGCATTGTTTCGGAATAAATAAAGTACCCACCAAAGAACCATTATCCAATAGGATTGGCTGAAATAACTCTTAATAAAAATAATATGAATAAATCCATGGAAGCATTAAAAAATCTAGTAAAGACGAATTTTGACCTGGTTTTCCAATGACCCAGGAGCACAAATTGAGTGGATAAAAACACGCCTTCGTAGCCACAGATCCCTTCTTTCACCCGCACTTTGATTCATTAAAAAATATTGATTTTCACGCGAGTTATTAAAAAATTAGTAATTTACTTGGGGACGTCAAGCCCTCAGAGCGTGCTCTCTATTTATAAGCCGACCTGGAGCTCAATTTTGGGTCGGCGTTCGTGACATTTATCTCGAAAACTATCTAATTTTTCGAAAAAATGCTAGAGATAATTTTTGTGGGTAAGGAACTGCTGAACAAAAATTCTCCAGTGGTCAAATATCGGCAGATATCACGGGAAAACGGATTTTCTAGAATTTCCGAGCCATTTTCCCACCCTTCCACAATGGTCAGGTACCTGACATTTTGGGAATTCAATGTGCCTACCATAACCTGCAAATTAAAAAAAATTGCTCTTGCTGGAACAGTTGCCCATGTTGACACCTTCGTTTACTGGACTAGTAATGGTTATTACGTTTACCAAATTTCAAAATAATATACAGGGTAAGTCGGAAGTTATGGGGTTCGAAAGAAATAGGATAAATTTATAAAACACCCTGTATCTCGGTTATGAAGTGCAGAAGACACATTAATATAGGTTTTTGGAAGCACTGAAGTGATCCCCATCTACAGTTAGGCCCTTTCCTAATGAAACACCCTGTATAATGAGCGGAACATGTTAATCTAAAAGTATAGGACACACAACTATTTTTGCACTCATAATATTGACATGATACATTTTTGAGGTAAATATATTGATTTGCAATCTTAGTCTAAGCTTTTATCCATCAGCTGAAAGTGTGTACAAAAGATCTTTTAAAAAATCTCGTCTCTACCTATAAAGTTCACTTATACCCTCATGAATCAGTATCTGTCCTTTGGGAGAATACGTTTAACAAAAAAAATAATCAGAGGAATCCAATAAGAGACGTCTTGCTATTCTTAAGAAAAAGATTTCTTTCCTGTAGGGAAATTTCGTCAACTCTGGGAACAGGGAATGTGTTATTGTAATAGAATGAAAAATGTCTCCCAGCTACAAAATTTAATTATCTGTGTGTTCACCGGCGTGACAAGTTCTTTCATTCTCAATTTAATAATATATTTTTAAAACATTTACCAAATAATGTCGCTTATTCTGTCGCCCACGCCACATAGTCTAACATTATTATAACTAAATCAATTTCGCACTTAATTAGCAATTTCTGTGAACTTTCCGAGCAAACTTTGCGATATGAAATACTTTATTGAATCATTGGCATACATTTACTTTTGATATCGAAATTGATTTTGCTGTTTCCAATGAAAATAAATTCCTTTGAACATTTTCGAATTCAATTTACGCGTAGGTACATTCTGCTTTGAATACCAGACCAGTATTCCGAAGGAATATGATTTTGATACCAAAGTTTCTATATAGAACATGAAGGTTTTTCATATTAATATTTTTATATCACGCTATGATGTATTCATGGAACATATAAACAAGAAATTTATAACGGCATCGACCCAGCACTGTAGTGGGACGCCTCTACAGTGAAGCACTGTCGATCGCGGTTAGTACTTGGATGGCAGACCAGGGAAACACTCTTACAGCATATCACCAATGGGTACGAAAACAATGGGTAACAAAACAAACAATACGCAAGGAGACGAGGAAGTGGCTGAGGAACCATTACCTCGCTCATTGGAATGCTCTGCAGGGTCCTAGACAATCCAAACATCTACTGAAGGGATGAACTGATAGATACGCTGGGGCAGCTATTGAACTACCAAGGAGTAGGTCTTGAAAGATAGCAGGACTCCTAACAGAGCACTGCTGGGTGAGGAAGCACCTCTACGACCTAGGAGTAGAGGAAAGTTCCCTATGTAGAGGTTGCGGCATGACTGACGAAACGTCAGTCCATGTTCTCTTGGAGTGTCCACACTGGGCTGTATTACGCAGGCGAATCTTCGGAGTCCCTGTCATGGCCCCTGGAGACACAAGCAGACATCCACTGAAAAAGTTTGTGGCCTTTATTGAAGGGCTCGGCTTCATGGATGTCTAGGTAGCAGGAATGGCACAATGGGCCCGCCAGTGGCCTCAGTGCCGGAACCTTGGCTTGAGTTTGTATAGGTCAAGGCTCGCCTGCACATTTAGTAGTGGTAGTGGGAAAAATTGTATATACACTATGGTGCTTCGCACCTTATTCCGCTCGGTACAAATAATTTTGGTGCTCAGTATAATAATAGGCTTCACCACCTTGTTGTATAATATACTATTATTTATTTCGTCTCTGAAAGGGCTTGATATATCCCTACACATTTCTATAATTATCATTGGTACTCTTTTTCGTTCATATTCAAGTACAATATTCCATCATTTCTGACATTATTCGTGTTCACTTCAATCTGCCATAGTTCAGTAAATTCATTCACTACGTAGAGCATGCAAAACGTGTTTTCTTTAAATCATCATGTTTCTCAATTTTTTACTTAACTTCCCTCGTTCTATAAACACTAAATCAGTTTTTATTCGCCCAAGCAGTGTGTGAGTTATTTGTAAAAGATTAAATCTACAAACTCGTGTCGTTCTTTGGAGTTCTACATATTTTCCAACCTTGACTCTCTCGTATGTTCGGTTTTATTAAACAAACAAGTACTGACTAATTGACTGAGGCCCTCATTAGCCAAAGTTACCTACCATTCTCCAAACATATATCTCAATTAAGTGTGACATTTTAATGGAAATAAACAGAAGGAGGTAAAGTAATAGTAATATCCCGGCACTGGTAAATGGACAATCTTGTTAGTTACTGCAGAACTCTGTTCTTGAAACAACTAACATTATTTTTGTACATGTCTACAATGTTTATATTAGTTTCAAATTTTTTAAGCTTACACAAATCATAGTATTAGATATTTTTTTAATCCCAAGTTATCTTGGTCCATCTAACTCATTTAATCTTGAAAATATCCCGTCAGTTTTCACCATACCAGTCACGGAAAAAGCTTATTAATGAATTTTTGGTTCCCTTCAAGACAGATTATTAAAAAATAAAATCGAAATACAAGTGCTTCTCGTAAACCAATATCAATCTTCCCAGTATTACAGCAAAAAGCTTCTTTCTGCAACGCCATGGACCCAAAGCTATCGAAATATTCATTATGACACTTCAAAATGAATCCGTCTATAGTGCCGCAGTATGCGATTTCATTCAAAGAAAAGTTGATGTATATTGCAAGTGATTTTTCGATTGCTTTCAGTATTTTATAGGTTTCGCTTCCATTCTGATGGAAAATATTTCAAGTTACAATACCAAAAATAAAACAAAACACAAAGGCACATTATATTCTTCGAATTCGAAAAGCGGAAATGGTAGATATCTTCGGCGTTCGCCAAAAATGTTTCATAGATAAAAGAAACAAAGAAAGAAAAGGAAGGGCGCGAGAGAGAGCGGCAAATAAACTAAATAAAAATATTAAGAATGTACATAGAGGGTGATTCAATAGTAAATTTAAACTTACAGCGTGTCCTGGATGGAGTATCCTATAGGTGAAATTTTCAAAATTCCTCTCTCTATAGAAAATTCAATTCTGAATCGAATGGCGTAGACTAGAACCTTGCAAACCTCAAGGTTCGCGAGATATTAGCCAATATGTGAAGAAATGTCAAATAGTCAGATTCCAGGTTTTCATAAAACTGACACCAAAATGAGAAGGGGTTTTTAAAAATTGAGTTTTATTTCATTTTATGGGGTTTCAGAACAAGCAAAACTTTTTATCAAGAATAACATTTTTAATTAAATTAATATTAAAAAATTTTTCACCTATAGGAGTGTGCTTAATTTCTTAGCAAGATTTAAAGGAATGTATTGCAGAGGTCTCGGACTATTTAAACACAGTTCAACACTCAACGGAAATATTTCAATATCAAAATTTCAATTTGAAAACTGTCTGAGAATATTAAAACCGATAGAATTTAATAAATTTTCTTTTGCATGAAACGCAATTTTAAAATTTTAAAACGAACCGACATGAAGTGGTGGTGACAGCTCTATCAAGCTTCAATTTACAGGTGGAAAATCAGTTGAAGAGACTGAATTTAATCACTGAAATACTTTCTTGTAAAACAGGGTGACACTGTAAAGAATTTTAATCAATTTTTGCTTGTTTTAGTGACAAAAATTGTTTCTAAATTGCAAAAATGTCCCTCTTTGGTTATAAATGTTAATAGCTAGTGGACATGCACCTTTAGGGCGCGTATATTATAAAAACAATAATGAAATCAAAGCTTATGTTTACATGTTTAATTTTGGCACACAAAGCTACATAAATTAACTAATGTCTCCGAGTTCCAGGTACTTATTAGCATATTCTTGAGATGGGGATTAGAGATTTCTCTAGAGAGAAAGAAATATGTGCTTGCTCAGTTCCAACAGATTTTCCAGGTTGACTCAGTGAAATTTATTAGTATAAAGGTGAAGGGTGTTGTTGTAAGGTAAAATGGTTTGTTGGTATTCAATTTCACCGCTGAAAGCTAGATACTTAGCTGGCATTGGGGAAAACACGTTTTAACAGGTGCCTTAACATTATAGGTACATTTTCAATTTTCATAGTCAGTGTGCGATTTTTATTTTTATTTAATTGGTGAATGCGCCAGAGTATCCGCCAAAAATTAGAATATCATATACAAAAGCCAAGTTTTAATTAAGTGAAGAAGACAACCGTTTTGTAACATATTTTCTATTGAAGGTTGGTCTTTTGACAGTACTCTTCTAAAATTTCAAATCGATATTCGGTTTTTAAGTTGAAATTGCGTATTTTCGAAGGTGAAATAATGAAATTTTTGTAGTAGTAGTAGTTGTACAAAAGAAAAAATAAAAGAAAAATAGTTCGTGTTGAGATATCATACCTCATTAGTACTAATACGGTTTCGAAGTCAACATAGTAGTATATATATTTATTATATCGAGATATCTTTAACAGTGGCCTGACTCAACACAACGCCTTGTTGGCCACAACCATCACCTCATTAGTTGAAGATTTCAGATTAGGTAGCAAATAATGCTTCAATAGATTTTAAACTGACCCATAAACAACTTCATGCTGGCTTGTACCCGATATATTGTACGTGCACAATGCGGTGTTAGGTTTACTGTAACGCAGAGTTGGATTTCTATCAATAATTATTATGGAGCAAAATAAGTCTTGTTGAATTATTTTCTCCACAAGCATTGTTTGAATATTTAAATACTGGGACATTATCCAGAAGTATAGTCAAAAGCGCTTTTATCGTACGGGTTCAAAGGTTACTAATCATATGTATCAAAAAAGAAGACACAGAGGTTACCAAAATGTGAGATTACAAATATACCCAGAGAAAATAATGCACACTGGTTGACGAATTTCCACTTTTTCATTCATTCTTGAAATAATCTATCAGATTGAGTACCATTTTTTTTGCTTGAGGATGCAAAATACCGGAAAATTGCTTCGTATTATTCACATTGTCACTTTGAATTGTCTAGTTAATATATAATATATAATAATATATATAATAATAGTTAATATTTAAATAAAAACTTCGCTGGTGAAAGACTTTCTAGAACCGCTGAAAACTAAATAAATATCCTTTTTTGCGCGATCGATCTTTTTTGTTTATTTACAGCATCGGTTGTCAGAACGGTAGGTTGTGTTTACTGGTTTCTAAGTCCAACACGTCGGTAAGTGATTTACTTACCGACGTCTTGGACCTCCATACATTTAAGTGGTCATAAATAATATATTACTTCATTCATTACACAAAAGGAATCAAAAAAATAAGATTTTTATTTTTTTTTGAACAGAACCGAAAAGAACAATATAAAAAGTGATAAATATCATAAAAACAATTTTGACCAAAATGCAAAGTATATTTTAAACTGATCGAGAAGTATAAATGTCACTTTTGACATTCCGTTCATTTCGAAGAAATTTAAATTATTTTATTCAAAATTTATTTCAATACAATCGCGCAAAAAATGGTATATGCATCTCGAACGTTGAGGGCAATACCGGTCTCCAGCAAAATTGGAGGCTTCGCTACGCTCAGCCTCCAAACATTGCTGTCGATCGGTAAACAACACTTACCGTTCTTAATACTTTTTTATTTTCTCACATATAATACCACGAGAGTGAAAATTTTGTCGGCAAAATTTTTCGATTGTCATGAAAGTTTGTTGCTTGGCAATTTTGCGAATGACATTTTTAACAAAACCACGAGCAATCAGACGAGTGGTTTTGGATTAAATGTCATGAGCAAAATTACCTAAAAGCAACAAACTTGAATACGACAAGAACAAAATTTTTAATTGAGTGGTATTCGACATGACTATTTCACGAGAGAATAACAACTAAAAAATGATATGTTTAAACGTTTTATTTATTGCAAACTTCAATTATACAAAGAAAAAAAAAATAATAACATTAGGAAAAAAAAATTACTTATTTATGTAAAAAGTACAATTATTATAATTGTACGTTGTAGCATTATTTTGGGGATTGTTTTGCATCATAACCTGTGATGAATTTAAGTTAGAAACTGAGGATACTTTATTTTTATTTTCTCGAAGGTTCTCTATAAGCTGGAAATGGTATGTTATTCATTTAATTGTAAATATGGTTTCAAAGAATAGGCAGAAGAATGTCCTGTAACTTTCTTACTCTTTCTTACTTCTTGTTTACCAACTCCTTCTTTTGCTAATGCAGATATTGCAGAAGCTCTATGAGAATGATTGGTTATTTGTATTTTTTTGTGTCTATACCAATTGATTCTGCCAATATTTTCGTCCACTTTGAAATTGTATTAATTCCCAATGGCGAATTTTTGTACCATATTTCTTCCTCCCAATTTGGATGTACTGTTAAAAATAATCTTGTTGTTGTTAGATAAGGATTGGATTATCTTTTTTCAATAATTTTTAAAAATGAACGAACGGGACACAAATTGTTGTTAGCATTATTTCTTACCAGCCACTTACTGCCAGATAAAGCTTTTGATCCTTCTTGTGTTGTTTTGGAAAAGATTGGATTATATTCTACCCTGCCAGTAACATTACCTTTATTATCATATTCTTTTTTGAAGTAATTAATATCACAATTAGCAGCTTCATTTCCACGCCATGCTAATTCGAACGAACATAAATGAAAAAAAATTTTTTGTAACCCATCAGGATTATCTTCAGAATAGTTTTTTACCATTTCCATCAATTCTTCTTTGGTAAACGCGTTAGAACTTCTTTTTCTGGTTTTAGGTTCAGCCTGAAGCCTTCTACGTTTTGTATCCCTGGCCAATCTAGCAAATTTATAGGTAATAACATTAAATGGATCAATTTTGTTGTTAAATTCTAGAAAATATTTTTCCTGAACCATTTGAGCAGTCGTATTCCCAAGTGTTTTCACACTAGCTTCAGTATAATCAGTTCCATCTCTTTTTTTCATGTTAAAACCATAATCTTCCTTTTCTAACGTATAATTACGTGCGTCCAGAAACATTCTAATCTGTTCCCACGCAGAATTTTGTGTCTTCATTGTATTTTGCGGTATACTTTGCTTAATTGTACTCTCTATTTCATTTATTGAATTATTTCCAAATCTTGTATTATTCATGTTAATAATACTTATTTAAATTTTTGAAACAGTTTTAATAAATTTTAGACAGTTAAATAAATAAATAAACAACTTAGTTTCCTTAGAAACCACTAATAAAAATTTTATATTGAATTTTATCACAGAGTGATAGAATTTTATACACATAGATTTAATATATTAAACGTCAAAAAATTGCCGCGACAAGACAAAAAATTGCCAGTTCAAAACCTTCAAATTTTGTCAGTTATCAATTTACTCTAGTGAAATAGTCTTTGTTAAATCGTATGACCCGCATGATAAGACTG
>CAJUYI010001676.1:0-21217 GCA_910591695.1 Galerucella pusilla
AAATGTTTTCTAAATTCATGGACCATTATGATTGATGTTTATATTAAAAACGCAATTATTGTATACTATGGCAGGTTGATTCGAAGTTGCTTGCTCTTGATTTAGAGATTCTTTGCAGAAGTTCAAGCAGACCTCATTGTGTCAATTATATACTGATGATGGCCCGAGTCAATTTGCAGATATGGTTTAATGGAGTGACTGCTACCATACCCTGTTATTTTAATTAATTGCTGATCTCCAATTCCCGTTTTGGCTAGAGTTGAAACAGCAGTGGCCCTCGCAGAATGATTTGTTATCTTGATCTTGTTGACATCGATTCCAATTACTGATGCCGCCGATTTGAACCAGGAAGATATTGTATTTTGTCCAACCGGGCTGTTCTTGTACCAACCTTTGGAATTGGGGCGGTGCCAGTTTGGATTTGGAGTTGAAAATTAACGATTCGTTTTGATGAGTTGGTCTCGCTTGCTTATTAGTTTTTTGAACAGTCTTACTGGGCATAATTCTTCATTGACTGTATTCGGTACAAGCCACTTACTGTCGGCCATTCTTTTTGAACCGCCTTGAGTGGTCTTGGAGAAAACCGGGTTATACTCAATGCGTCCTGTTGGTTTCCCTTGATTGTCAATTTCCTTCACAAAATATTCTATTGTTGCTGCCGCTCCTTCATTTCCTCTCCAGGCCAATTCATGAGCAGCAATGTGAATGAACATTCTTTGCAATCCTTCCGGAGTGTTTTCGTTCCAAAGCTCAATAATCTTTATCAATTCGTCTGCTGATAGTGCGGATGAACTTGCCTTTCTCTTGGTTGGATCTATTTGTAGCTTCCGACGCTTAGCATTTTTTGCAGCTCTTGCGTTGAAAAATTCTATGTCAAAGAATGGATTGAATTTGCGATTATACCTTTCGAAAAAATATTCCTGCAACTGCTTAGCTGTAGAATTCCATAGAACTTTGATAATACTCTCCTTGTAGTCTCCGGAGTTCTTTTTTAGCATGTTGAAGGCATAGTCTTCAAGAATGAGCGCCAGTTCTTCCACAGGTATATCCGCTTTGTTGAAATCATACGATTTTTCTGTGCAAAAGTTTATAAACTGTTTCCGTACACTTGCCTTCGATTTCCTAGTATTCGATGGTGTCAACTGCTTAATATTCTGGCGAATATTTTATTTTGAGAAATTCGCAACGGATTAAAGGCGCGCGTGTTTTTTTTTTCTGACAGTGATCCAATTAGTAACCTCTCGTCGTACTCGTTCGAATGTGTCAGCTGAAATTGCATTGCATTCTTCAATAATTATTTCTGTCAAAACGCCAATGCTATTTGGTGCCGTAGTATAAACCTTGGATTTCAAGTACACCCATAGAAAAAAATCTAATGGTGTCAGATCTGGTGACCGAGGTGGCCATTCTATAGGACCTCGCCGGCCGATCCATTACTCTCAGGAAGTAGACGGAGCACATTTCGAACACTTGCTATAAGAATCCATTGTTGATATTTGATTAATTAAATTTAAAAAAATAATTTCAATAATTTTTGTATTTATTTAATTTATCCGTCAAAGTTACTTCAAACCCAAACAAAATTGATATGGCTATGTAGCCAATGTCAATGCCTTTCAAACGAGATATCACTTGCCATAAGGTCCTATTTAAGTTTATTGGCTAGAGTGGCACTGTGACGTCATCTATTACTATTACGTCACCTGTTACCATTCGTAGAGAAGTTTACAACACTTTATTTTCACCCACCGAATTTTATCAATGTAAGTGTAGCTGTTCAAAGGATACGAGGGGGGAGGGGACTTTTGAATAGCACTGATACTCACTGACACCTAAAATATCTATTGTGCACTAGTAACCGATGTTATACTCAATCAAATTCGTAGAAATTACAAGAAAATGTTCAGCGAAGATATTTAAGTATTTTACCAGTGAGTACGTACATTATTATTTTGTTTAGTTACTAAGAATAGTTAGTTTTATTCCCTTGGAAAAATTATTCAAGCCGTAAATTTTCTGTGAATATTCACATTCAATCTATAAACTTCACCAACTTTCCTTTTCTAACTATGTTTAACGCTATTCTATTCAATCCTGTCAAGTACGTCGGCATTCTCGAATGATTTTGATGATAAATTAAGTTGTGTACTTCGAGTGTTTTCGGAAAGATTAGAAAGTGACGATGCTGGTACAATCCATCAAACTATTATATAAGTTACAACAAATAAAAACGTTCAGTTTGAAGCCGCACGAAAAGTTTCTAAAGAGATTTCAACGAGAATGTCCAAATTCTCAGTAGGTTAGTATTAACATTTCATAGAATATTGAACTAAAAGAGTTTGGAATAGCTTAAAATTGATGGAGAGACTAAGGTTCTCCAAAGTAGTTAAGTTTCGGTGAAATATTCCGAATTTACGTCAACAAAAGAAGAACTTTCCAAGAAGCGGTTTAATCGACTACTGAAACTGGAATTCATTGTGGAAGGGAACTATTTTGTGTCTGTTCCGAGTATAGCACTATGTCTAAGATTCCTTTTAACTATGTATTTGTAATTCGGTCACTGCATGTGAAATAAGTATTCGATACATAACAGGTACGGAGGAGCAGTTTTTGAAATACCAATCAATGAAGGTGGATATCAACTGCCCTAGGAAGCACTCCAATAATATTCAATTTTTGTGAAAATAGTTTCTCGAAGGAAGAAGGTGTTTATCGGGCCCATTCCATTTTGTGGCCCTTACCATTTTGCGGTATCCCAAAAAGTCGAATCGTAAGAGAAGATCGAATATGGGAAAAGGAGCTTAGTATTGTCCACTGGAAAAGCTGGGATCACCGCTTGGATTATTGTACTATATTCCCCTGTTTAGTCCCCATATGTTTCAAGTGGCACATTAGCCTCTCCGTAAATTGTTCATATCCTTTGATCAAGTGGGAACAACAACATCTTGTGTTTCTCATTTCACTAACTGTTTCTGTGGCGTTCTTGGTCTAAGAACCATCTGCGTGCAAGGTCTCACCTTGGGGTGACTTTATTCCGCTTAGGTTAGGGCAGTGGGGTTGGTAAATTGCGCATAGCGGTCAGTTTGTGGCCAGGTATACCCAAAATATTTCTTTTTCATAAGTAAATTGCGCACAAGTGACCCCAAAGAGGGACTAGGTAAATGGCATACAACTTTCTACCAATTTCACGAATTTTAAAAGTTACCAGAGATTCAAAGGAAATGACTTTACGATAACAATTTGAGGCGTAGGTACATAGAACAGTTTGGTTTTTGCATTTACACCTTGTTCAACGGGTTTGGGCGGTTTTCTTGTTTTTTTTTAGTTTTATATTTCTTATTTTCCGAAATTTTTATGGACTAAGGATACAATTCGACCGCTGTGCGCAATTTACCTATACAAAGACTTAATCCCTGGCTGCAACTACCTGACGAACCCTTCCTAAATTTGGGAAACTTCTTGACCACTGTACGCAGTTTACCTACACCCTAGGACAGTCCTCTTTGTGAGGTATATCTAGGAATAAATTAAGTCTGTTCTTACGGATAAAATTGTTTCACTTGCTTTTTGCAAAAAAATTCTTTTCACTTAAATTCCCCCAATGATTTCGACGTTATCAGTACACTCTTCTCTTTCTTCTAGAGTCAATAATATTAATGATTTTCAAAATCGTCGGTTATGTTCTCCATAATTTATGTAGTAAGGGCTCGCTGCACCAACATACTGGTTAACATGGCTATACTAATCCAGGTTTATAATCTTGAGTGAGTGGGTATAAATTATGTAAGCCTCACCGGCATTATCGGCTTAACAAGTTTCAGCTTGAACTTATTATCTCAAGTGTAGGGTTCACCGAGCGTGTGTAAACGCAACAGTGTGACAAGTAATCAAAATTGCAGCCTTCTGCAGATCGATGTATGTGTTTTTGTGAGTTTGAGTTTGGTGAGGCTGCCTTCTAGATATTTTGGAGTCTCGTAAATAAAACGATGACCGACACCACCTCTATTTTCTCCGCTTTTATATCTGTCCTACCTCAATTGCAAAATCGGTGTATTTTGCAAATTCCTCGTTGTCTTTGTCTAAAATATTGTTGTTATTTGGTACAGCAGCATCCAGTAGCATGACCGAGTTAGCTTTTTTATTCACAACTACAATATCAGGCCGGTTATTCATCACAGGCTATCGATGACTATTTAACTCAACACAAAATACACGCCTTCGATTGGTTGAAATTTGAGGAGTGATATCTGAAAACACCATGTTTTCAATTTTGTATTTCGGCACCTGATTGGATAGGTACATGCAATTTTCCTATCGTGTTTCGCGTTGTCATTAGTTGTTTTATTCGATATTAAAAATCTAGTGACTAACAGAAAATGTCAAATCACAGAATACACCATCCCAAGAAGAAGCGAAGCTTGTGCTATTTTACAATTCATTTTCTGAGTGCGCATGTCTGACAGTTGCCATTTTAAGCCCGTTATCTGTCAATGACATGTGATTTTATTGTAAACCATAGAATTTTCTTTGTTGTAAGTTTTTTGATTATTCACATATTTTTTCGTGTTTTGAACGATGAAATTTGTTTACAAAATTATATTTATTAGTTATGGCGCCAAAAACTTGTGCAATTCGTGACTGTCATTCAAGTAATGGATGATAATCATTGAAAAACACAACAAAACTTCGATAACTATGGAGAAAAGTTTATGGTCGCTTCTTTTTTATAACTTCGTTGTCACAGATATCAGTACATTTTCTCTGGGTGTAAAATTTAATTCAGAATCTGGTGAAGTGTAACTTTTGAATATATAAATAATAAAAATTTTATATTCAAGCACCATACTTATCGTAATTCTATTTCATCATTTACTGACATTCTTTCTAATGTAAACTGATATTATAGTTAATATATAATCTATTATTGTTGTATTGGTTTTTAGACTTACCCTATCCTACATATAGTGCTACATAAATACACACTTACACATATAATTTCGATAACAATATAGAAAATAACAATAACAATATAGAAAACAGCTCATTATTTTCAATAATTGATGGTACTCCAAAAACAGAAGCTAAAACTTATATTTATATATTTTCCACAATATTTGTTAAGCTGTTAAATTAACTTTAACAATTCATAAATTGAGTTTAACAATTAAAACTTTGACGAAACAAGTAATAAAAATAAACAATTATTATTTGAGATTCTTTGGTTTCACTTTTTTGCGTGTAGTTAACATTTAACTTACATTTTTCGAACAAATTTCTCAGTGTAACTTGATCCGTTATCTGTCAACGTCAGTTTGAAGGTCACGAAATTTTGCCCCCAAAACATCAAAGGATTTACGCCGGCTTTCGTTTCTTGCATGGAGGGTAGAGGTAAGGAGAACCGTCTCTGTGTATGAAAAAGTGTCCGTAATAGCGCGTCCAATAAGGGTGGCGCTGCGGCACCTTAGGATACTTTTTAAAGAAAGCGCCAAAAGTGATTAGAAGAAGATAGAGAAATAAACAAGGTAAATAGTTGAAGTTTTGTATACGGGTATTTTACTAACTACTTTAGTCATGAAAATTTTTAAATATTTAAACTCAGCACACTTCACTCCGTCTACAATAGCTGATGCTACAATGCGGATGGTACTCGTAATAATGCGTGTACTTGTTAACTAATCTAAATTTTGTGGCCAACTTCTGATGGATGATGTTGCAATCTTGATTGTGGCTGCGTGGGTAATCAATTTTAGCTATAGTTGAACATCACAACGTAATATATTGTATCGTGTCTGTTATTTGTTGACACCGTATGCACTTGTCTCACACAATATTTGGATCTCTTATGACAAATTTTCTGTAACCCTTTCTCTTTTCTGGGTACTGTGATACTAATAACTGATGATGTCGGTTGGTGACATTTGTTTTTGGTCATCATGGTACGCGTTGTTCTTTGAATATCTACCAGTTCTGTTTTTGTTCACTTCATTGTATCAAAGATTACAGAATATATATTCTGTAATCTTTGGTTAGGCCTATTTCGATAACTCGATTGCAGCTAGCGCTTCACGTAGATGGGTTTGAAACATTATTGGAACTTTAGTTCTTTACGCCAGGTTATGTTTGAGCAACCAGGGGTCGCGACGCAAAAGATCTGACCGTTACGCGTTACGTTATGTGCCGTTATGTGCCTCGCTTTTGCGTGCTTGTGCCTCCTTAGTCTCTCTCTCGTTTACGAAGCAGCGATTCATGATAATAGATATGCTCCTGCCCGGATTCGAACCCGGGCCGCCCGCGTGCAATGCGAGCATTCTAACCACTGAACCACCGATGCTAAATTTTGAAAACTTGAATGTTTTAATTCGACAATCCCATTCATGTATAATAATTCCCATTTGTGAATACAAAAATCGTAGTTTGCTGTCGGCTAAATAGGAAGGAAGAGAGTTTGCAAGTGGATAAAAATATCGGATAAATTACGTTACCGTAGCAACCCTAGCATTTAGGTACTGTCTGTTTACCAAGCAATGCACGTCAATTTGACAATTATAAATGTCAGAAACAGAATGAATTAAACAGCATATAACAATTCCAAAAAGTATGTCGAGATTTGGAAATATTTGCAAGGCAGAAATAGTAAGGGAGATTGAAAAATCAACTCCAGAAAATACCAAGAAAACTCATTCCTCCCATATGGAATCAATTTAATTTAATTTAGTTTAATTGAATTGAGGTTTTTATTCATGGGATTGTCTTACCAAATACCACGCGAGCTCAGATTTAGCAGGATATTTTTTCCGGTGGTTTTCTCATGCTTACTATCATTGGCAATTTAACTCGATATGTTCAGGCAAAATCACTCGAGCTACGCTCTCGTGATTTTGCCAGAACAGCTCTCGTTAAATTGCCAATAAAAGTGAGTATTCGAAAACAACCACAAAAAATATCCGGCTAAATCTGAGCTCTTGTGGTATTACCCCCGATAAATTTAAAATGGATGGATAAATTGATTTGACATTTGGCAGGTAGTTAAATGGTAAAGTGCATATTTTGAAAGAAATTGTAGTTTGAGCAACTAGTGTGGATATGATGGCCATATCGCACGAGGACGAAGATGGAGCACGACGCCGTAGGCGGAGTGCTCAATAGTTCAAGTGCGATATGGACAATCCACACGAGTCGAGCAGCATATTTTTTCTACGACCCACTTTGGAAAAAATCTAGAAAATAAAAATTTCTATAAACTGTAATATAACTTCAAATTAAAAATTTAACAATTCAATTTTATGTTTCCACTAATTTTGTGGTAAACGAATGTACAATTTGTATAATGCTACGGTTTCCTTTTTTACATATACGATGCTGTTATAAGTAGATGTTGCCAGTCGGACTCCCTCATGGAGGGTACCGGCCCTTTATCTATAATAATAAATATTCTGCTAAATATTTCAAACGTCTACCTGTTGTCGTTATTAATATCAAGCAGAATGATTATTTAAAAATAAAATTAACAATAAAAAAAATTCCTCGCGGGGAATCGAACCTGGGTCTACCGCGTGAGAGTCTGGTGTGCTTACTACTCAACCACCAAAGAATATGCAAATTGTTTATCTATAACGTCAGATGTATTAAATAACTTTTGCTTAAAAGGAACTAAAGTTCCTACCGTGTGTCCCGCGACACGTTCTACCTTTTTTTTATTTGAGGTCATTCTATAAACTTTCACTTCTATAGGCAATTTTTTTGTGATCAAGATAAATGTAGTAGGTATATGACTTCAATAAAATGGACGTATTTAATTATTACAGCAGGTACTTAGTAATACAGTGGTTATAAATCCGTATAATTTCGCTGAAACTGCTCAGGTTTGTTCAATTCACAATATCCCAGTATTTGCATGAATAAATTTGGTTAGACTTTATGGTTGGTTAGAATTGATGCATCCTTTCGCACGAAATCCTACAATTCCGACGTTATATGATACACATAATTGGTTATAAAATGAGACATTGTAAGTGACCTAATTCCCATTTATGCAAATTTATGAAGCTGTTAAATTCAAATAATAAAATTCCTTTGTGGCTGCTACATTTTTAACTGAAGCGAATTTTATGTAATGTTCACAAATGCTGTCGATGAAATAATTCTCTAAGATTTTTCGCGAAGGAAAATAACTCAACTATCAATTGACGAGGTAGGATAAATCAATTTTCACTGGCTCGATTTAGTGGAGACACTTTATAAATTGGGTAACGGTCTCCAGCCGTCTCTAAGATACATGATTTTTACCAATTTAGGATCCTGTCTCCTACGAAGAGTTCCCGGAGTTCAAAGGCAATGTACACAATATTTATTTTTGCTATAAGGGATGTTACTAACATTTACTAATCGAGAACAATTTTGCGCCCGAGTAATAGCGAGGGCTAGCAATAAAGCTCGAGACTAGTAAATATACTCACATCCTGTGAAATATACAGTATGTCCACGGATGGAGTATCCTATGGGTGAAAAAATATTAATTAAATATTAATTTAGTGAAAAATATTATTCATGATAAAAAATTTTGGCTTGTTCTGAAACCCCATAAAATGGAATAAAATTCAAGTTTTTCAAAACCCGGCCGTCTCATTTTATGGCCAGTTTTATGAAAACCTGGTGTCTGACTTTTTGACATTCCCTCACATATTGGCTAATATCTCGGGAACCTTAAGGTTTGCAAGGTTCTAGTCTACGCCATTTGATTCAGAATTGAATTTTCCATAAAAAAAATAATTTTGAAAATTATGAATCTCCGCGAATTAGTATAAGTTTCGGTGTGGACTTAAAAAATTTTCAAAACCTGAAAATTCTAAAATCCATATCCAAGGTTTTTCGATGTTTCTTTTTATAGAATATTCAATTCTTAATCGAATGGCGTATTCTAGAACCTTGCAAACTTTAAGGTTCCCGAGATATTAGCCAATATACGAAGAAATGTCATAAAGTCAGACTCCAGGTTTTTATAAAACTGGTCATAAAATGAGACGGGTTTTGAAAAACTTGAATTTTATTCAATTTTATGGGGTTTCAGAACAAGCAAAACTTTTTATCGAAAATAACATTTTTCAGTAAATTAATATTTAAGAAATTGTGTGCTCCTGCACATTATTATGGTGCAGTAAGACGTTATCTGGATAGAGAATATCGAGGTATAAGGATCGGCCGGCGAGGTCCTATAGAATGGCCACCTTGGTCACCAGATCTGACACCATTCGATTTTTTTCTATGGGGGTACTTGAAATCCAAGGTTTATGCTACGGCACCAGATAGCATTGGCGTTTAGAAAGAAATAATTATTGAAGAATGCAATGCAATTTCACTTGACACATTCGAACGAGTACGACAAGAGTTTACTTATAGGATGTATTACTGTCAGGAAGTAGACGGTGCACATTTCGAACACTTGCTATGGTTTATTTACGATAAAAAGACGATGACGTTGCAAAACAAAATATCGTGATGTTGCCAAGCTGTAGTTTTTTCCTTTACTTAACGAAAACTAGAAAAGTCAATCTGATGTTAGATTGACAGTTCCTCTTTTTCATTGTTCCGTGCCTCGTAGGGCGTAAGTCAAAAATATTTATTTAAAAATAAAAGGCTTGTATGATTGGCCTGATTAATTTAATATAAATATTTATTCATGAAAAACTATGGATAACATACAAGAGACAGAAACCAATCATTCTAGAGGGTTAAATGACGAACTGTATGTCATAAAACATGCTACTTATGCTCTAGAACCATCTTCAAAAGAACTGCTAAAAGGAATCGATACGTCATTGAATATCCAGGTCTCATCCAAAAACACAAATTGATATAAGTAAACCTTCCCTTTTTATCTTGACATATTTATGTAGAAAATGTACACGTTTTAATGCAATATGTGGCAACTCCATTAAACCACGACAGGGATCATCTTTTTGGTATTTGAATCCAATATTTTTCACTATCTTCCAGAGTGATGTTAAACAACCATTGAAGAGTTCACGCTCCTGGAGTTTGCCTCTTAAAGTTTTCAAGGTTATTTGTTTCTCTGAAAAAATATTGTGTTAGTTAATTGTGAATACAATAAAACAGTAAATTCAATTTACTCACTGTTTCCATACATTTCGTATATAACATTTCGGAAAGCATAAGCATTTTGATCAACGTTAACAATTTCAACAGTAGGTTTTATGCATTATCTCTTTTTAGGTGGGCTTTTAGGCTGTTCACCTCTAATATGATTGGCGACAATACGGTTAACTGCAACTCTCTACAATATAATTAAGTACTTCAATTTATAAAAGAATAATATATCAAGTTTAATTTATCTAACCTAACATTATAAAAATTTAATTATTTACATTTAAATATGTAAGAATAATATTAATAATGATGAATACAGATAGCGAATACTATTACTTACGTCTCTTACAGCAGTAAGCGGGAGAAGCGTGCCTCCATTTCGGCATTCTCGTTCAAAATAGCTCAACAAAGATGTTACCATCTCTTGAAATTTACTGTTCAGCTGCTTCGGCACTTTATTAACTACACACTGCAGATTTGCCTAAATAATTAGTAATGAAAATAACTGTTCTTTTAATCTTAAAGAAGCAATGAATTTAAAAGCACCAAAAAAACTTGTAAACCACAAAACAGTCTAACCTATAGAAGTGAAAGTCTAATAGGATTACCTAGAATGGAAAAATGAGGTGTCAAACCCATCCACCTGAAGCGCTAGTTGCAATTGAGTTGACGAAGTAGGCAAGGTAGCCGAGGCCGAAAAACAGACTGAGGGAAGAAGAATTTCAGCGATCGCAGTGGATGGGTTCAGAACTATTTCATAGTGTTTTTTTAATGGAAGTTTGTTTTTTGAATGACTAATGCTCGATTTCACTAACCATTTCCTAGTCAGGTAATACCTAAAACGAATTTAGGAATTCCTTAATGCAATTTACATTTTAGCACGCGCTAAGTAATGCCTAAGAGTGATAACAATACGTATTTCCCATCACTTTTTGATCAATCCTAAAAGGATTGTAGGAACAGCTTTGCGAGTGAGGCCCTTTTTGGTCCCAATAACAATATATTGTGGTTCAATATATCTGTTGCAAACTTTGAAGGATTTACTGGATTTATAAATCTGTTCAGCGCTCAATTCCTTTAGTTTTCAATTGCGAATAAAGGCAACCCATCCATTCAACAACAAAGGGTCATGTTTGGGAAACCTATGTCGTTTTGATGTAATGTCTGTACTCCCAGGAACGCAACACTTCTCACCAACCATTATAAATATTATGAATTATCACACTTGATAAGACTTACAGTACCTAATTAAAACACAAATAACAGTAGCAAATCGCAAAAAGGAACAATCTATAAAAGACAATGGTGACAACCATGTGACAACAACTATATGACAGCTTTGATATATGATAGCTTTTAAAATATTTTCTTCTTTTCGTGCTAAATGCCTCAGCTGCCAGGCTTGTTTCGACAACTCAATTCCAACTAGCGCTTTAGGTGGATGGGTTTGAAACCTCATTTTTATATTCAAGGTCATCCTATAAACTTTCACTTCTATAGGTTAGACTGTTTTGTGTTGTAAACATTAGACGATGATCGAATGTCAATAAACGTCAAAACAAAATGGGTAATTTTACCAGTTGATCTGACAACGTCTTGAAGTTTTGTCAACCCGTTAGCTGTAAATTGCTCTAGCTGTTGAGGATAAATTGTATTTACGGATGGTAAGTTAATATTTATTCTGATAAGCAGGAAAGTAACCAAAAATGACGTAATCGTCTTTTTATCGTAAATAAACCATATAAGAATACATTGTTGATATTTGATTAATTAAATTTGGAAAAATAATTTCAATAATTTTGGAATTTATTTAATTTATCCGTCAAAATTAGTTTAAACCCAAACAAAATTAATATGGCTATGTAGCCAATGTCAATGCCTTTCAAACGAGAGAGGAGTTTACAACACTTTATTTTCACCCTCCAAATTTCATTACTGTAAGTGTAGCCGTTCAAAAGGATAGAATGGGACTTTTGAATAGCACTGTATAAGTACAAACTATATATCTGTAACTGAACACGCACCAAACATTCACTACACTATTTTTAAATCCTCTGTGTTATCTCACAAGTTCCCCAGACTGGAATTAGGTAGCTAAAGATTGATAAGTTTTAATATATTTAATGGTGTTAGTAATACATTGGAAAATTGCACCAATAATAAGCAAACATACATTTTTTTTCTATCTGTTGTATATGTTTGTTTGTATATGAGTTCCTTCTTCTTACCTTGATATATGATTTGAACAGCAAAGAGTATTTGAAAGTGAGGTTAACGGACCACAACCTCAAATAAATTCACAAAACTGTCAATATGTGCTTTCGATTATTCACTTTTGGCTGCTGGTAGCAGCTCGTAGTGGCTGAATTTCGTTCGTTTATTACCGGGCGTGACGCCTAGTCTTACCTTCCCCTTGCCCCTCAAGCACATACCGAAAAGTATGAGCTTCAAGCCACGGACATTAAATATTTGACGTTTGTCCGGTTTAACGTTTATTTAAAGGTTAAGATTGTACCGATTACGATTTAAACCTTACTAAAAATATCTAAATATGCAAAATTATATTATCAACAACATTATAATTGAAAACTGTTCTTCTAACAACACAGGAGATTCATTGGAATTGGCACATGACAAGTGGTTTTGAGGATCCTAGAAAATCGTGTTCGTTTTGCTCAGAAGTCGTGACGACTGAGGCGTCACACACAAGTGCTTGAAGCCCAAATAAAGGAAACAACAATAATATTCCTTTTTTCCTGGCTGATCCTTGTATGTATGTAGACCATTTATCCATTCTCGAAAGAACCTCCTTTCTCTCGGTTGTTTTACTCCCCGGTTTTTAAAGAATTGGGTCCTGAAATTTGGATAGCTTTCCTTCAGATTTTCTTTATCGTCTGTTTGTGGCCACCAAACTAAGGATTCATGGGTAACCATGGGTGTCACCACGATTATGTACGTCTAGTGTACGATTCGTAGATTTAGTCCTCATATGTTCTTTATCTACCGTTTGACAGTCATTAGGACCATTTTCCTTTCATTAGTCGTTGAAATAAATCTTATTTTTTTCAAAAAAATCGCATTTACACATATACGTCTTTAATAGAATGTACCTAATTGCTCTTCCCACTGAAATTACAAATTTAAATTGTTCGTTTATTTTTATTGTCTTCTTTCAAATTGTTTCTGACTCCAAATTGCATTTTAAAAAACCGAAATATATACTATTTGTGACGTAAAAAATGCAATCAAAGCTGAAACGTGGTTGTGAATTTTCAAATGGAAATAGTATATTCCGCAGTGAGTTATTAATTAAAAAGTACATGTATCAACGATCACATGCAATTAGATCTTCTTTTCTATTTCGTGTATAACTGTTATATCGGATCGTTTGAATTCTGGTACAAAGGTATCGTGTCTTTCACAAAGGAAAATTTTCACGTGTAATTTTCTGCTGCTTCTCAGTCTTTTATAATAATGATAAATGCTCCTATTCAAACGGTGTCATGTTAATAATACTGCTACAAATCACTTCTTCAAGTCTTGCCCAATTTCAAAAAAAAGGTAGAACGTGTCGCGGGACACACGGCAGGAACTTTAGTTCCTTTGAGGCAAAAATTATGTAATACATCTGACGTTATAGATAAACAATTTGCATATTCCTCAGTGGTCGACTAGTAAGCAAACCAGCACGCGAACTCGTTAACATAATAGAAAGGAAATTTTTTTTTATGCTAGTAACACAAAACAGTCTAACCCACCAAACAGTCTAAAGGTTAGACTGATTTCTGGGTTAGACTGTTTTGTGTTCCTAACATAGAAAGAAAGTTCATTCTATTCTGTTTCTTACAGAGTTGATGTGCTAACTCTCACGCGGTAGACCCGGGTTCGATTCCCCGTGAAGAAGTTTTTTTCTATTGTTAATTTTATTTTCAAATAATTATTCTGCTTGATATTAATAACGACAACAGGTAGACGTTTGAAATATTTAGTAGAATATTCATTATTATAGATAATGGTACGGTACCCTTCATGAGGGAGTCCGACTGACAACATCTACTTATAACAGCATCGTATATTTAAAAAGGGAAACCGTAGCATTATACGAATTGGACATTCAAGAACTGTACGTTTACCACAAAAAATTTAGTGGAAACATTAAATTGAATTATTATATTACAGTTTATAGACATTTTTATTTTCTAGATTTTTTCTTAAGTGGGTCGTAGGAAAAATATGCTGTTCGACTCGTGTGGATTGTCCATATCGCACTTGAACGATTGTGCACTCCGCCTACGGCATCGTGTTCAAACTTCGTCCTCGTGCGATATGGCCATCATATCCACACTAGTTGCACAAACTACTATTTCTATCAAAATATGCCCTTTTACATTTAAAAATAACCTGTCAAATGTCAAATCAATTTATCCGTCCATTTTAAAGTTATCGAATTAAGACATTCAAGTTTTCAAAATTTCAACACCCTGTATTTCTAAAAGTAAATGTGCTAGACCCCTTAATCCTCATATCATTTTATCCAATTTTACGAGAGGAATCTACATGCAAACGTTGTAATTACCCTTAACGTTCGAGATGCTTGTACCATTTTTTGCGCGATCGTATTGAAATAAATTCCGAACAAAATAATTTAAATTTCTTGGAAATGTCAAAGTGACATTTATACTTCTCGATCAGTTTAAAATATATTTTGCATTGAGTTAACTGTATAAACCCTCACTTCGTGGAATCTACTCATCATATGGTTTTAAATGAAACTAACTATTTCTAAATGACTCCACAATATATTTGTAAAAATGTGTAAATTGCAAGTGAATTGACACATTTTTACAAATATATTGTGGAGTCATTTAGAAATAGTTAGTTTCATTTAAAACCCTATATATTTTGCATTTTGGTGAAATGTTTTTATGCTATTTATTACTTTTCGACGTCTGAACGGTAAGTAAATCACTTACCGACGTGTTAAACTTAGAAACCAGTAAACACAACCTTCCGTCCTGACAACCGATGCTGTAAATAAACAAAAAAGATCAATCGCGCAAAAAAAATTATGGAAATAAAAGTAAAAATTTATTCGAACAAATTCAACTAGATCACCAGCACTGCGAATACCAGCTTTGCATAGAATTTTAATATAGCATCGGTGGCTCAGTGGTAGAAGGCTCGCCTTGCACGCGGGCGGCCCGGGTTCGATTCCCGGCCGAAGCATATGAATCGCTGCTTCGTTAACGAGAGATACTCTAGGGGTCTATTCACTAACATTGAGAGCTCCTACGAGAGTACACACTTATAAAGTGCGCATGCGGGCTATATCATAATTAGCAATTTCGAGAGAGCTGGCACGCGCACTTTATTAAGTGTGTACTCTCGTAGGAGCTCTCACTGTTAGTGAATAGACCCACAGGAGAGAGCACACGCACGCAAGCGAGGCACATAACGAAGCAACGTAACGTAACGTGACGGTCAGATCTTTTGCGTCGCGACCCCTGATCGCTCAAACATAACCTGACGTAAAGAACTAAAGGTCCAATAACCTAGTGCGTTGTTTGTATCTTTAACATAGCTCACTTTGATACAGTTCTATTTTCAAGTTTTTCTTTCAGAATTAAGAGTGAGAAATTACCAGTTTCTTGAATAAAAAAGAATTGGACAAAAAAGTATACTAATCAAATAATTTTTCATTTTCTTCCATAAATATAATTGCATTTGGTAACTTCTGTACTCCGTTTCACATAGGAAGAAGCCACGTGAAGTTCATACACTGTCTTGCGCAGAAATCGAAATCAATCTTGTTTATCCATGTCGCCTTGTTACGACCGTTTGATACCATTGGCTATACAAGCGAACATCGCCAATCGTTAATTGAAATATTTTGACGACACCAAATATGTTCTTACACCAGTGTCTATTGTATTTAAATTTATCGAAAAACTTCATAGAATTCTCAAATATGTTTTCTTCAACCTATACATATTATGATAAATACATTTTTAATATTCTTATTTTGTGTTAACCTATAAAATGTGAAACCGTTACCCACGCTACTGATTTGACGCTGGTTTTGGCAAGTTCGCGCATACGACTGCAGCTTCAAGTGGGTTGTTCTCAAGTGAAACGGAGTTTAGCTGTCAATGTCACTTTTGAATTCAATTATTTTGACCTATGTGACTCACTAAGGAGCCATGGGGTAGTGAGTAGTATCAGTAGTCGAAAGTGAGTTAGATTAAGATTAAGGGAAATGGGTCTGTTCGGCTTTTCGTTTGGAAAAATATTGAGACTAATGAATATTTAAGTTGAACGAGCAGATTTGATTCGTTAGGTTTCACATGCCTGGATCACCATCACCATCACCGAACATTACAGCGCAGACTTAGATTCGGGTGAATTTGGACGTTTAAATAAGAGAAGGTTGTATAGACAAATCAGATGAGTTGTTTGTTAAAATTTTTATAGTTCAAGTAATAAAAATCCGAGTTATTACAGTTTAACTTTTTTTTCCGGATACATTCTAGGCAGGCTATACATTTCTCTTCCAAAGAACCAACAAATTAGCGAAGCTAATATTATCTTTTGATTTGAAGTAGGGTAGGATGGGGTAATGGCGGTCACTTAACGAAATTTGGACATAAAAGTTGAAATAAAAATTATATATTGATTCTGAAATAAGAAAAATGAAACATAACAGTCTTTTGATGTAGTAAAGTACAAATAAAATAAAAAATTTTAAATATTTTTGTCAAAATACTTAAATTTTAAAAATGTATCATTGACTGGTATTACCCTAACGTCCGGGTATTACCGGTCATACGTAATGGCAATACCGGTCACTTACATTTCCACCTCCTGTTCCTTGGTGAAAACAGTTTTCCTACCCAAAATAGGAGAGACAAATTTCTCTTTCTTAATTCTTTCTTGAATTGTTGAAAATGGAATTCCACATCGTTTAGCAGCAGTTCGCATAGAAACCCCTTGTTCATACAATCGTTTAGCTGCATTCAGGTTTTCAACTGACCACTTTGCTCTATTAGTCTTTCTAATATGTAATTTAGGCATCTGCAATAAACAAAAAAAGTCGATGAAAACACGTCTTTGTTAATTAGGACAATGCCAGTCACTTGACCGGTTTTGCCCTCACATGCATGAGTGTATTCAAAAATATTTTAAAACCACAAAATTTTAATTTGTTAGCTATTTCAATACATAGGACGATTATATGATCCACCATCCTACTGATAGACTACAATATATGAAAATATATATGAAATATAAGTACTTACGGCTTATTTTCAATGGTGACGAGATTATAAAAACCCCACTAAAATCAAAAAGGTCTACTACTCCACGTCAACTATTGTCGGTAACTGAATCAACTGAACGCGCACACTCCTACAACATTAAAAGCAGTCATTTGAACAGGACTTTGTTGCCAGATGTAATTTTCTTCAGGAAATAGAGGGGTGACCGGTATTGTCCGCTGACCGGTATTACCCCATTCTACCCTACCATGACAGCTATGGCCATTGGCACATTGGCAGTGAGAATTTGCTCAACGTTCAAAGCACTTTTGCAATAATAGCAGAGAGGAAGGCTTTCAGAAGACATAAGATAACCGTGAGTATATGTTTGGTATAGTTGATCCGCGATATTCTGATGATAGCTGCTTCTCTCCTGGTTGGGAAGAACAGGGACAGCCAATAAAAGGCTGCTGTCTTCCAGTTGTACCAAGAATTTTATCCTTAGACTGAATTTTTGATTACAAGTTTGATGTCTCCTCATCTGGAACGTTATGGATGAAGATGGAAGAGGTAGCTTCTTTGACATGTTGGTCATCATTTTCATTGCCAGTAATTCTAGTGTGAGATGGAAGCTAGGTAAGATAGATTATTACATCACAAGCTGATATAATTTGATACATGTCATGTATGTTTTGAACTACTGGATGATAAGTAGAAACGGTACTGAGTGAATTTATTACTCACTAAACATTAACCACTTTTAGTAATAACTATATATTTTGTGAATAAATTATTATTATAGAAGAAAGGGTGTTAGTACAAATGGCGACGTGCTTTACATGAAAAGTGATATACTCAAAGGCTTTGAATACTGCGTTTTTTGCAATATTTCCAAGAATATTTTCTCAATTAGTATGTTAGGCGACTTATGTCGAGAAAGGTATTAATTAGAGAAAGTTGTTTAGTCCAGGAAGAGATTTAAAGGTTGTGGATGCAGAGTAATCATTAAAAGGTCGGTATGTTGCGGGGGAAGAATTTGAACAACATATTTATGCTACGTTAGTGTTGTAAGCACGAAGCTGAGACATTGAGGTGAAAAGGGTTAGAGGACGTTGAGGTTGCGTGTGATAGGAGAAGGGATTATTGTAATCTTATAAAGATGCGGAGATGCTAGTATTATTAAAATCGAAGTTATCTATGTACACTCGTGAGTAGCATATGATGCGTGCCATTTATTACGTCACTCGCCATTTTCCAAAAACGCTACAGGATCTCATTATCCATTTGATACCTACATTCCTATATTTTATTACATTTTATTTTTTACTAGTTAAAGCAAATGATAACACTCACCTTTTTTTTCATACAAATATTTGTGTCTCTCTTACCAAACAAACCAAATTAATGTATACACTGTATCCAAATAAAACTATTTATTGAGTTTATTAATTCAAGAGGATAAAATACTTAATTATTTATCTGTATATATTCCGATATTCGCGCGACCCGTTAACACGCATAGATAAAGACAACTGCTTATAAAATAAGAAGTTACCAGCAAGATAGTCATAAATAATTGAATGTAAAGAACAAACATTTACAATTTACGTGGGTTTACACGGTGTCGCAAATACTGTAGCTCAAAAATTTATTATAGTGACATACAGTATACTACAGATGCCCTTGTTATTTAATTTGAATTCGACGACATAAAGGAACAGGAAGCTCTTGGAAATTAATTGAGTCAAGATTACCATTATTGTGGTGATAATAAACTACACTGCAACGTAAAATTAACCAGACAGGCAAAATTATGTTCAAATTCAATTTTAACTTCATTTTCAACTTTCGCATACACGAACTTCAACATCGTTCAACTATCCCTCGTTTTTGGTGCTATCTGCATGGAGGTAATAAAGATAGAGGCAACAAGCCACAGGCTGCTGTGTAAGTGAGAATGTCAGTCTGAGCTCCGGTGAGAGGGAAAGAGACAAGCGATCAGAGGTTCCTCTGTCTTTGTACGTGTATGCCTATAGCATATGCGCTATTAAAGAAAGACAGCTTAATTCTCTGACTTTTCATCTCTCTTTTAGATGCTGATGAGTTCCGACCTGGCTTGTTGCCTCAAGCTGTAGTATCTCTATAGCTATCTGCAATCGCCATAAATGGCATGTACGGCATTTAAGCATTGTCTATTAACGTTAATATAACCTCCTTGAAATAAAGCGTGGACTGTACGGGTTACAAGGGAATATTGCCCCACACCATTACTCCTCCACCACCAAATTGAACTGTAAAGGTGCGTCCAGACCGGGCGCGCCGAACCGTGCAAAACATTTTGTAACGTTGCATTGCATTCAGTGTGGACGGGAAAGTGCGTATAAACGCGCACTAACGATCTTCTTTGCGTGTGTTCGTTGTTGTTACGCCAGTTGTCGGTACATCAAAAGAAAACCGAGGCTCGACGTGAGCCTTTTGGCGCGTTTAGTTTGGACGAAGTTTTTTAAGTGCTTAACAAAAGCTTTCTTAACATGATAACATATTAAAATAAATGCAGTGGCTGTAATTGCAATAACAGTATCACTCATATTTTAATATTGACGCAAAACTATTTGAAAAAATTGAAAAAAACTAATTGCTCGGGCTGGAACACTGAAGAGCAACTGTTTGTTGTAGAGCGGAGCAGCCGGTTTGGACGTTTCTCGCGTGAAGACCAAATTATGTTTGCTTACGTTGCTGCAACGTTCACAAATGCTCAGCGCAGCTTGGCGCGGTTCGGCGCGCTCGGTCTGGACGCACCTTTAGATAGAAGCAGCATTGAGTGTTCTCAGCGCCTTCTACATACTTTTTGTCGCCCGTCTAAAGAATATCGCCCAAACGGTGAAGACAACATTTTTCTAGGCGTCCATGTCCCAATCTGTATGGGTTTGAGCAAATTACAGGCGCTGCTATCGACAACCTACATCAAATAGAGGATCTGTAGCATGTATGCGAGATGTAGGATTCTGTATTCAAAGAACATATATTTCAGAGAAGATGTAGCTTAAAGACGTTGTACAAATGAACATTCAGTTAATAGATCTTTCCACTGGATGTTCAGATGTCAAGCCTGGAATGTAAATGCTAGCTACTTTCGACAAAATCTATAGAAGCTGAGTTTGAACATAATTTCTCCAATCCGGTTAATTAGGAGGTGCCGCGTACTTTTATACACAACGAGCTCAAGGTGTAAACTTCTTTTACCCGGGGCGTAGGGGTGTTATAGGCAATGAAAGGCAAACACCCTGGGTCTGAAAATGCAGTATTATGGAATATTAAAAAAAGCTGCACGTGAATGTATATCTCAGTATATTCAAAATGAAAATCTGGCGGACTGTCAGTCAGCAAACTTTTGTTCGGAGTGGCTGCCTAACGAAATATTGAACCTCAACAGGAGCCAGATAAAAAAAGTGACGTGACTACCCACCTGTCACTATACACTATGAAAACGCAATTGTCCTATTATATAGAGATCTGTCGGTTGTTCATGGAAGCACATTATTTTGGAATGTGAAACGCTGTCTTATTAGCGATCTAGACTCCCAGGACTAGAGCACCCAAGGAGATTTCTCCAAGAAGGACCTAATGAAAACACTTTTCTGACTGATAAGGGCTGTAATTAATGTATCCTACTATGGATACTTGGTAAATTATAGGTGTGGAAGGGCCTTTGAATAGGTGGTGTTGCTGGTCACTCGGTGTGTCATCATACAGGAATAAAACAACTACCTGTAGCACTGGGACATGTTCTGTTACTTTACTTTACTAGTATAAATTAAACTACGTATAACTAACACTAATATCAATAGTAATTGTAATGA
>CAJUYI010001676.1:26217-47362 GCA_910591695.1 Galerucella pusilla
AACACCATTTGATTCCACTTCAATATCATCATTGTAATTGAAGATTTTATTGAATATTATGAAAGCGCGGAATTAGATAAAACGTTGTACGTAAACACGTTATGAATAGAGCGACATTGTTCAACACGCGCAATTTGCAGAACTCGCTAGCGCTCGTTTTGGCAAATATTACGCTTGTTGAACAATATCGCTCTTTTCATAACTAATTACGTAAATATCTATTTTCTAATTCCGCTATCAAATGTGACACTTTAAGTACCTTCTTGACGTTAGGTAACGTCACATTTTTCATAACCTTCATATATCAGTTATGAAAAGTAGTTATGTAAAAACTTCACGTAACTGTTTCAGTTTCAACTTAGATATACTACATGAGTTTCAAAGGATAATTTATTAATTCCTACTGTCAAAACTGACAATTATTTCATTATTTAAACTGACAATTACCCCATTATTTTAAATCAATAGTATTTTAAGATTTATAAACATTGAAAACAACATTATTCAGGACACAGTTATTTAAAGTAAGTCAATTTTGTGAGTGGATACCTACTTCATAGTAACAATACTTCTAGCACCATTTGAATCCTCTTTAATATTATATCATTGTGATTGAAGATTTTATTAAATATTATGAAAAGGTGGAATTAGATAAAACGTTGTAGGTACGTAAACACGTTATGAAAAGAGCGACATTGTTCAACTCGCGTAATTTGCAGAACTCGCTAGCGCTCGTTTTGGCAAATCTTGAGGTATTCAAATGTGAAAGTATTTTTGACATTTTTAATGGGGAATGAGAAACAATACCAGCGTGGTTCAAACAGAGCTGGCTGGTATCTCAATTGCCACAAAAGAACTAACTAGACAAGGAATTTCTGGCAAAAACATACAGTAGACTAGCCCTATAAGCCTTGAACAGACAACGTGTTATATCGGGGAAAGTACTCTACCCTTAAGAGATGGTATGGAATCAAAGGATGCAGTCTTGCCGGGATCACCCTGGGCGACCCTGGGAAGCTGGCGCCGAAGAAATATTTGGCGATGACCGAAAAAAATACATTTAACAGTAGGATTTCTGACTGGCCATTATCAACTAAGGAAACACCTCCATACTATGGGGCTAGTGGACATACCTCTATGCAGGGCACAGTAAAATGAAACTTACGAGTGTCCGGAGTTATCGTCAATAGGAGAGTGTGTTCTCGGTGAGTCTTGGCCTACACCTGCCGATATAAATTAGATGCCTCCTAGTGACCTGTCCACCTTCCTGGGAAGGACAGGATGGACGATGACCCAGGAGGACAACTCCTCGGGAGGATGTACAATGGGTCACATGTGGCCTAAGTGCTGTGAGCCTACACTCACCCTCCCTACTCTACAGATCAAGATACCGTATCTTGTGTGAGTGTCCTCATTTTTAAAGTGTGTTTTGCAATAACTTCCTTGAAAACTTCAATGTATGAAATGTTCAAAATGCTCGCCGTGAACGTCTTTTGGCAAAATGCTAATCTGGTATAGAAATGTCTCCTAACGTTACTCAACATCTCAGGCGTGACTGGTCTAATCGTAAGCTTGATTTTTTTAAGTCATTTAAGTTAAGGGGATTAGTTTTGTATAAAATACTTTTGACTTATCCTCACAAAAAGTAGTCTAGTGGCGTCAGATCAGACGATCGTGCTGGTCATCATATCGATCAGCGCTTCCCTATCCACAGATTTGGAAAAATTTGGTTCAGGTACTGCCGCACATTTTATAATCGACTTAAACATAAAAAATCCCAAGTAGCAATTTAAATTCTATAAGGTTTGTATAAACAGCTACAAGATATGTCTTAAAGGATACTTAAATTCTTATAACGGTATAAAAAACAATTATATGATCCTTATACAACTGAGAAGGGACCATTTTTATACAACTGTTTGGTTGTATAACATTTCTATTAAAAGTTTATACAACTCTTATATGACTGTTTTATAATCATTTATACAGCTACTATGAAATGATTTAATAGTGTGTCATGTAGTCACATCTATAAAATGAGATTGAAGCGGCACTATGAAGGTCTTACAAAATGGTTGTATAATGCAATATATTTGTTTATAATGCTGTTATTTCGAGCACAATGGAAACATTTTGTCATCTATCAGTTTATAAAAGCATTCCATTTTTTAGCGGAGAATATCACCCAAGTAGCACATAAATTTCCTTTTGAAACACAATTATTATATACCTGGTTTATTAAAGCGTCTAGGTCACTTTTTTATTATATAAAAGTTTTATAACTCGCAAATTTGTTGCGGAAGCAAAAGCATCGTATAAATAAGTCACAAAAATGTCATTATGATAAATTAATATAACAGTCGTAAGCCTTGAAGAAAAATACACTCCAACATGTTTATAAAATAATACTTATAAAACTATTTTGTGTAAACACAAATTTATTTTATAATAGGTTTATAGCAGCTTTCAGAAACATTTATAAACGCATTAAAAAATATGACTTATTGTTTTAATAAAGTTTTATTAATATATTTTGTAATTGTTTTCATGACAGTTTAATAAAATAATGTAGGTTACGCAATACTCATGTTTCATAAATGATTTTTAATAAATCATAAATCAATTATAAAAGTGTTGAGTAAACTTTATAAAGCAGTTATAAAATTAACCTAACTATTTAGGTAGGTAGGTACTATACCCATAAATTGGCACCGACATTTTTTAAAAGCATGTCTAACGAATGGAAAAAAATAAAAAGGAGTGGATATTTCAAAAGAAAATTAAAACGTAATAGAGAAAGGGCTTTAGAGTCCAGTATTTCCACAACTCTAGCTAATAGCAGACCAGTTCAGTCACTTTTGGTGGAATGTGATTCATTATCTGTACAGGAGGATCTTACAAGCCCTTTAAAAGAGCTTCATAATCAGTCTATCCAGAATATTACTTATGCCTCAAGTGACGAATGTGACGATGATGATGATGATGTTTTTCCTTACTTCGCGCAGAATGCCGAACAATAGAAAAAAAACAAAACCTTTTGTATTAATTTTTAATTTAATTCTTAATTTGTAACATCGTAAACTAAAAAACAAAATAGGTTATATTCTTTGCGCGATATTTTTCTGGTCCGTTCTTAACGCCTAGTTCCACTTTCAGATTATTCTGAATTCGGAGCAATGTATTTTTATGAAGAAAAACACATGGAATGAAAAGAGTGCGATAGAAACTCGATTCACTCTGATTACTCTAGAATACCTAGACGTAAATGAACGTGACTAGACCACAGTTATATGTCTGTGGACTAGACGAACTCGCACATTGTTTGAAGTGGTAACCATAGATAACATGTGGTAACGTGTACTGTGGAAGTGGTTTGAAGACGGAGAAAAGAAAGCGGTGTTGTAAAGTTTCAAAATTTTCTGTAACCTTAACTATTTACTTTCTTCCTCGTATTTAAATCTTAAATTTTCAATTCAATAAATAATAGTAATAAAATAAATACAAAGACACCCTACTAAAAATATGCTTATGACTTATCGCTAAATAATGATATAAAGAATTATTGCCTTTCACATGATTATAATAATTGATATGTCAAATTAGAAATAAATGTAATAACAATAATTTTCGGAAAATAGCTAGGTTGGATAATAAAACATACCTAACAGTCGATTTAAATTTTCCGGTATATGGTTTTATGTAATCGAAAAGTTCAACTCTCAATTATGGCGACAAAGCAATATGACATTTCTTTTATATTTTATTATTATTTTGTTATGTATATCCGGATTACTTTATAAATTGAAATTATTTTATAAGTGCTTTCTTCATGACAAAACTGATTTATTAGTTGACGCCATAGTTTTTAGCGATATTTTAGCTTCACTGCATTGAAATAGCATTAAACAAAATAATTTTAAAGAGTTACCAACATGAATTAAATATTTTTGAATAAATAAACACATTTCCTAAAGTATACAAGGTAAAACTGCTAAAATTTTTGATTTTTTATTTTTTACATAAAATTTTAATTCATCAAATATATCTAAATATTTGTTGAAACGGCGGCGCTTAAATTTTTTACCGCAAATATATATATATTCTATCAGTAAAGTCACCTTGGTAAGTAAAATTTGGTTGAAGGAATCTTTAAAATCTTTTAATACCTATATTTTTTGTGTCTCCATCTTAAAAGAAATGGCCATATTAGATGTGGCTCTGGAACCATGCATACATTCTAAATATTTAGTGAAATTTATAAGTATAAGCCAAAATGACTTTTATTACAGTTATAAAATAAAAATGTCTAGGATTAGCAAAAATGCTATAATATTTAGTTAAAAACATGTGTCGAAAATATTCATAAAATTTTAATACAACAGTTATATTAAAGCTTTGTAGATATACTCAAGAAGGTTAAAAAATATTTATAAAACTGTTTTATAATTAGTTATAAAATTGACATAATTGTGTTGTATAAGATATTTCAAATTATTATGTAGCGTATATATATCTGTTATATAAGTATTTTTATGATTAATATTACGACTCTTAGTCGACAAATATATTTTATAATCCTGGGCCCTTTTCGTGTTTATTGGTGTCATATAAGTGTTTATAAAATATTTTAAAGCAAAAATTGTTATTTTAAAAATTATTATGTAGTAGTTTATATAACTCTTATAAATGAATTTTTGTTACTTGGGCAGAACCAAATTATATTTCAACTTGAACGTGCATCATACATTTCATTTGTAGAAATGAAGATTTATCAAAACGACTAGGTCCGCTTGGGCGGACATCGTTAGTAAAATAATAATTTCATTTGGATGGTTTAATAGCACAAATTTTAATGCGCCGCAAATTTTACTGATAGATTATAGGTATATATTTGGCAAGAAAATAGAAAATGAAGCGCTTCAATTCTGGTTAAGTTTCGAGTAGATACTTGAAAGAAATAATAAAATAGAATATCCTAAAATACTTTTTTTCATATGGATATTCTTTTACAATATAATTTTCTAAATAATGATAAAGTCACATTCTCCAATATAGTTTCATGTTTCCAACTCAACTGCTCATAATGGCGGCGAAAGCGGTATAAGAATTGCTTATTTAAACATGGCGATTTATAAAGCAACAATTTTATCCCGAAGAAATGCTTAAACAATATTTTATTGTCAAATGGAACTGTATACTATAACTGTTTTATAACGAAGAATATTTAGGTACTATACAACTAAAAAGTGTTTTATAATGCAACGCAATTGAATGCTATACAATATTTTTTATATAACATTATACAGCTTTAATAAGACAAGCTTAAGTAACTATTTTATAATGTTGTAGCTGTTAGTTATAGTATATTATGAAACTCTTATACAATAGGTATAAAAGTCTTATAGAATGATATTTTTGATATTGTATAAACTGGCCTATAAGGTTATAGCATATATTGTAAAAGTCACTATAGAATCATTTAATACAACAATTTTCTTTAAAAAAACAAAATTATCGCAACAAAAGGCTTAATAGAAATAAAAAGTCCTTAAAACAACGATGTTCGACTATTATACAACAATTCAGTCCTCTTAGAATTCCATTTTGCTAGTTGGGATGGTTCCCCAGTATTCGAACTAATTTAAATTGTTTGGGTCTTTGAAATTAAGATTCCCAATCAGTCAAAATCTTAATAAAAACACCCTACATCTCACTAGATTTTAATAGCTCACGCATTTGAACTGTATTCAAGCTATTTTTGACAAAATTGATTCATTTAATATTATTTTTAAGAGTTCTGTATTTCATCAGATTATAAAAGTGTTGCTGCAAGTCATACTCGTAAAATTACTTGGTTTAACGTCGCACATAACTTACCTCAAACAGCTTACCTAAATTTCAAAAGTTAATACTACGATTAATTAAAAAATAATAACCGCTGTGTCGACATATTTATTAAAATTTGGTTTATTTATTGAGTATTTAGTTTTACATAATATCAACACAATTTCTCGGATACCGTCACGTTTGTTTATATATTGGGGATCAGTGAAAGTTATTTTTAGTATACAATTATACAGCGATAGTCGAAAGTTCACTTCACTTCGAAAAATTTATGTCATACGGTCACTCTGATCAATAAATTTTATGACACTTATTATACCTCTCGTAAAATTGGACAAAATGATATCCGGCGGGTGTTATGTGGGCGCTAACCATCCTTCTTTACCTGTCTGACCAAGAAGGGCAGATAATCCGACAAGTATTTTCGGCGCTAAGAAGTGCAGGTAGGTCGAGTCATAAAATAACTCTTATCTTGATAATTTAACCACCAATATTTGAGAAAACCCAATAGTTTTCTATTTCTTATTTTCTGATATTTTCATACACTTTGATTAACCGGGTTTGGGTCTGAGTTTTCTTGTATTTTTTTAGTTTTCTATTTCTTATTTTCTGATATTTTTATACATAGTTAAACTTTAATCAACCGGGTTTGGGCCTGGGTTGTCATGATTTTTTTTAGTTTCCTATTTCTTCTTTTCTGATATTTTTATACATAGTTACACTTTGATCAACCGGGTTTGGGCCTGGGTTTACTTGTTTTTTTTTTTTAGTTTGAATAACCGGGTTTGGACCTGGGTACTTCAGTCGGTTAGCGCCCGAAATACACATACTTAGGATTAAAATGACTCTTAGGTCTTGGCGCCTAGTTTACATGTTGTAAAAAGTGCATTAATCTTTTAGCGCCCAAATTACATCCGCCCATGATATCAGGATATGGATGAATAACTCGATAATTCGACTCGACTCGATAATTCGACATTTGGCAGATTGTTTTGAAGGTAGAGGGGCATATTTTGAATGACAAACATGTATCAATTCTTGATCTAGTGGTGTACATTTGGTAGAATATGTCAATTTTCCCCTCCCAAGTTTTACGCCACTGGCATTTCAAGCTATTTATATTTTATTTTTCTCAATACTTTTCACGTGAAACACGCATAACTTTTACATATCCAAAGAGTTGTAGATTTCAAGATATTTAATGTTTTGATCAAGACTGCAACATCACTATTTAATAATGAAATAAAAAGAAAACTCATGTATTTTCTTTAATAACTACCCAACTACTAATGATCAGAATATGCAACAGAAACTAATTTGTGAAACAAAAATGTATCTAAGAACATTAGGAGAAGACTGTTGAAAATGTTTGTCCCAACTAGTGATTTTATTATTGAAAAGTCATGTTGCAGACTGGATGAAAACATTAAATATTTTGAAATCTACAAATTTTTGGATATGTAAAAGTTATGCGTGTTTCACGTGAAAACTATTGAGAAATACAAAATAAAATGAGAATAGCTTCAAATGCCAATGGCGTAGAAAATGGGAGGGGAAAGGTGACATATTATTCTTCCAAATGTACCCAACTGGATCAATAATTGAAACATGTTTTTCCTTTAAAAATGCCATTTTACATTTAAAAACAACCTGCCAAATGTCAAATAGATTTATTCATCCATTTCAATGTTATCACATTAAAACAATCCATTTTCATAACTCAAACACCTCGTTCTTTGAAAAGTAAGTAGGCCTATCATTTTGCCCAGTTTTACAAGAGATATCTTTATGCAAACGTTGTGTCATTCGAAAACACCCTTTATATATATTTAAATTACCTTATGACTCAAAATATGATTCACTATGTAAGATTTATTGCCCGTCTAATACAGAGTTCAAGAAAATTTCATGAAATTTTTGGAGAAATTACTTTTCGTGGTTTAGAGTAATTTTCGGCATAATTCATTGCTGTAATACGTTTCTTAGACATAATAGTAAATAGAGAAGTTCACATAACCTGTTTTTACATATTATGTCTATAATTTATTATACTTCCTGAACATACCAGCTACACCACTGGATTAATATGATCTTTAAATAATCTGATATGAATTTTGGTTTTTATTATGTTATGCAATAAAAAAAGGTATAGGAAAATTTATTTTTATAAATCCTACCACACACATAATAAATCCAATTCTTAAAATTAACAGATTTGTATCTTTAATCAAAGTATCAAAACAATTTTATTTGAAATTAAAATAGCAGGTGGATATAATTTTATTATTTAATCCACATAAAAACTAAACACATTTTTGTTTAGTAAACACATAACTCTGATTTAAAGCAAACTAAATTATACTAAGATACATTTAAGTGATTTTTGTGGTTCAGAATCTTTTGTTTAAATACAATCCAGAAAGAAGTAAATTGTGGGCTAACTTCTATTTTAAATGAAACTAAAAGTTTCTTGTTAAATGCAATTTAATAATATAAAATACATGGAAACATCAAATTGAAATGTAAAATATCATCATCAGAATTCGCTAATTAAATTCGGAAATAATAGCAGCCACTTACAGTAAATTGAATTTTATTAGTGTCAGATCCGATAATACAACTTTGGGAGTCTAGACCTTAGAGGGGATCGGGGGAATACCACCTAGGGGGGTGCAAAAAGGTAATTTATTGGCAATTATTCATAGCTTTCGAATGAGTCGTTAAAAATCTGGATAGAATTATCTCCTAAAAAAGTTACAGGCAAAAAATGACCTTTTTTGCATTACGTTTATGATAAACTGTCAACTTGCTGACACATGACCAATAATGTCACATATTTCACATCGACACTAGCTGACATATTAAAAATGGAAAACTGCATTATACTTCTGTATTTTAGGTCGCTTATTTGAAATTTGATGCACAATTTTTAATTCTGGAACTTGATAGCTGCCAACTAGCTGCGAAGTTACCGAAAAAAATCGATTGGCTGAAATATTCACATGATCTCGAAAAATATTCACAAGTGCTCAAAGTGGGAGCGGCAACGGAGAAATGCAGTTAATTTTCTTGTGTTTTTCCATAACAATGGAATATTTTTCGAACGTTTGAATGCGTTATTATGCACCATTTTCCAGAAAAATCTATTTTAATTTTTGACTAGCTCTGTTTTATTTTCCAAGAAGTTGAAGGCTATTTATTTCATTGCCAGTTTTTCCGGCTGCACGTTGCATATAAACTAAAAGAAAGTTCTTTCTTGTTCATGTTCTGTGGAGTTGTTTTAATAGTAGTGGAGAAAGGGTTTATTATCCATTGTCCCTCTCGTACTAAACTGACTTTGTCTGTATATATCAACTAATCAAGATGATGGGACGGCCGAAGCTTTTCTTCAGTGGTACAATGACAAAAAGGAAATTGTCACCAATTTTTAACGAAGGTAAGTTTATGCATGGAAATTCAGAACGTGGGAAATTTGTGTGGGATTCTCGACAAAAATTATCTGTGTTTAAATGACCAAATTTATCAGAAACAAAATTTCGTTAGACTCTAACCTTTGTCAAAGTGTTTCCCTACCACATGCATAATTAACCCTTTGATTAACTTCGTCCCAAGTCTTATAGATAAATAAAGTGATATTGTTTCTTGGTCCTTCAATGCTAATATTTTTCAGTGATCTAGATAAAGCTAGGAATAGGAATGGAAATGGGTTATAAATATAAATTATTTCAAAAATGGACGTTGGGTACAATTTCCCTAAATGAATTATGGGAAAATATCGGGAAAAGCAGCTAGTGAAATACGCTTAGGGACAATTTACTGCCTTTTGTGATGAATGGATGTACAATTCAGAGTTGAGCTACAAATAATTATGACTATTAGCACAGAGTACACCATCCAACAAGAGGCGAAAGAACGTAGTTTTCGTGATCGCAAATTTGTGTGCACATGCGTGAATTAATTAGTTTATCTGTCAATGTCAAGCCACCACTTCCGTACATTCCCCTCAGTTCACCGTGTATTATTTTGAGATTAGGTTGAAAATGAGCTACTTCTCATTATACACATGAGATGAATAATAAGGTGTTCTTATGTTAATATTTATAAAAATATTCTATAGACCTAATTGGGAGGGATGTTCATCAACACTACTATTTTTCTTAGTGTAGTGTTACTTTTCTCAGTGTATCAGGTAGTTTATGTGTCAATGCCTCGACGTATTTCCGCTCAATATCGTGTTAGTCCGACTTCAAAGGAACCGACAAAGCTTTCGTCTCTTGTTAGATGGCGTACTCTGTGCTATTAGATTGGGCCAAGATTATAAAAGCAGGCATAGTTAAAACAGTATGGAACAGTACCAAAAAAAATACGGATATAGTAGAGAAATCCGCTTGAAGACGCAACTTACAGGGAGGAGAGGGAAGTGGAACAGTCTGAACAAAAAGAGCTTTAATCAATTCCGGAGAAAGGAGAATGAGCTTCACATCTCTTTGCTACAATAAGTTCTTCAGTTTCTGAAGAAAATAACTTGGTAACCGAAACTACGATGTACCAATTGTCATTGTAAAAGCATTCTAAGGGTTAATTTTCCAAAAAGTTAGGCAATTGTTGATTGACAAAATGTTCTTGAACTTCCATTTTATTATGAACTAAAAAATATGTTTGAATAATTGCTCAAAGAATAATTTGCGTCTTACACCTCGGAAGGTGTGTTAAATCACCAAATCTGAAGTTTTGGGAAGAGCTAATATAAGTTTACTTATTCTTCAAATGAATTTTAAAAAATTGTTAATTTATCAAATATTGGGATCTTTGCAAAAGTTCATTATTTGGCCTGCTTGTTCCTATTTTTTCTTAAATTGTTTTCACTTTTTTCCGATTTTGACGTGACTTATGTACCTACTATGTTTTTTTATATTCTATTTTTATAAAAAAAGACTCATTACTGTATTCTCAACCCAACTTTTATCCCTTTCAACTAGCTTCATACTTCTTATTGTTTCAGAGATTTCTTCATTTTGGCAATCCAGTATATATTTTTTGAGACAATGATATAAGTACTAAATGTCTACCCTGAATATTCTTTGACTTATATTTACTGATGCACCCTATGTATTTCTCATAGGATAATACAACCTACCTTCCTCTGCCCAACCGCAGCTCGGACTTTACTGATAAGAGCCTCATCTGGCTGGAGTGACTTTTATCTACTCTTCGTCTATTTGAAATGACCAATTAATTGACAAAAGACTCTTTTTTTATATGAAACTAACTGTTTCTAAATGACTCCACAATATATTTGAAAAAATGTGTAAATTGCAAGTAAATTATTTGACAATCGTTTCGATAAATATATCATCGTCAGTGAATCAGTATCTGTCGTGGCATATAGCCAGAGTAGTTGTTGTTTCTTAGTGAAGAGTCTGCTGTGTGAGAAGTATTTTAAAATACATTGTAATGCCTTATTAAAGTATTTAACTATTATCTTTGATATCTATAAACACAAAAACAGACATGAGTTTCCTTAATCAAAAGCTAATGTGATAAAAATATTTCACAACTCACATTCATTCTTTTTGTAGCAAAACTCCAATCCTGTGAAAAAAATAAAAATAAAACATGATTGTAAATAATTGTGATTCTCGCTTATAATAAGACAAGATGTTTGTATTTTATCGGGTAAATTTGGTAGGAAATATGAAGCAATACATGATTTATATAACCTGCTATGAAAAACCGTCTATTTTATTTTAAAACATAAAATTACAATATAGCATATTGCCAGGGAAGTACATATTTGCTGCTTCTTAGTGAACGGTCTTAGTTCTTTGATTTTCAAAGACTCTGTGAGGCGTTATAATATTATTAAACTATTACCTTTAACATCTATTGATAATACGCTTTACTAAAATTACATTTTCTTCGAAGGAAGCTGTAAATAAAGTAGATAGCTCTATATTGTAGCTAGTTGATATTTTATTATTAAATTAATTTCAACTGCAAAATTCGGAAGGTGACGGAAGTTTGTTAATTAAAGCGACTGATTGCATGAAATGAGAAATTCTTTCGAGTACAGAAAACCGAAGGTACAGTAATCAAGTTGAGGACTTAATTTGTGGCTGAAGTTTCTATTGGAAAGTTGCAAGTTATTTACTAATGATAAATCGACGGCTTAGCAGCTACCTCAATCACGGTAGCTGTGAAAAACTTCCAAAGTGTTTTTGTTCAGAGTTTTCTGCTCGAAATTAAGTGACACTATTGATGAAAGTCGTTTTTCTTTCAGTTAATTCTGATTTGTTATATCTAATTAACTGCAACAATGGAAACAACAGAATATTGAATCTCAGTAGAGTCGAGTTAAAGTAAGTGAAGGGATTACTTTATCTCAAAGAAGCTCTTGCCTTTTGGCATATACAGAGTGACCCAAAAGTCTGGAAACGGCCAGTTTCTGATTGGCTAGGTATAAAGAGTAGGGCTGGAAAATATGAAATTTAATCTTTCCCACAACGATATTATAACTTGCCTATGACTGTACTATGGAAAATTAAAAGATATATGACAATACCACGAGAAAAGCAGTTTTTTCAATGACGTGCCATCCACTTTTTACCTGTAAATCGACAATCCCTTGTTAAAAAATCTAGCCCCAGTCGTTTTATAGACCCTATCTCGACTCCATAGAGATAGTGTCGTGAATTTTAGTACTGCGACGTACGTAAGATAAACTCTCATATAACTTCTTCTCACAGTCCCGTTTTGCCTTTCTGATTTCTTTATTGTAATTGTTATGAAGTCTTACTCAAATGTCAAAAATTTCTAAATCAAAATTAAAGTGAAACGTTGTGATGGCTGCAGCCGGTGTGAAATAGTATAATAGGATTCATTAAATTGTAATGAACTTTTCAGAAAAAAATATAATTGATATTAAAACAGGGAAATTGTTTGAGTAATTATATTTTTGAGTTGAAAATAATTGCGGAATTCTCGTTGTTGCAGAGTAAGATTAATAAAAATTCCAGTTTGTAATCAACTTGTCGTCAGTTTATGATTTTCTCCTGGAAAGTGATATTTTGTAAGTTGAAATAAATAAGATTCCACTCTTGCGTCAAGTTTCAAGTGATACCTAATGTCTGTATTTATAGTCGCTACGTGTAGCACTTAAGTGTCACTTGGTCGGATACTTCGTAAACTTGTTCTGTAGACACAATATTGAAGTCACGTGACGTAGTAAGGGCCACTTAAACATCAAACTATTGACAATTAAAGCAACTTAAGGTAATGAAGTGATTCAGTTGTATACAAAAACAGCGTTTCTCCTGAAATGGAAGATTTAAACGATTTTTTAGAATATGTTGAGAATACAGAAGATAATTAAAATGTACAAAGATTAGGGGAACGTTATATTCGTGATATGCAAGACCGTTTTGTATTATTTGACGACAACAACTTCATTAAACGATGTCGATTTAAAAAAGTAAATGTACGTGACAGCGGCCCACTTCAAAAGTCTTCAATACATTTCAAAACAATCTTAGTATCCATTTTGCTAATTTTGCGCCTCCATCAAGGTCCAGAATTGTCCAAGCACCTTTATTCAAACCAAAACAAATTTAAACTCACTTAGGCATCCCTAAAAATTTGACTCAAGAGTGGAATATTATTTATTTAAGTCGTCAATACACGTTTTGGAAATGTCTATGAACGCGTTACGCTCTCTTTTAAAACACGTCACAACCTACTTCAAAACATGACAGCGGCGTTCTTCAAACCCCTTCATAAATCTTCAATACACTTCGAAACACCCTTATCATCCATTTTGCTAATTTCAACATCTAAACTCACTTTGGTATTACTTATAAGTTGGTACGCAAGAGTGGAATCTTATTTATTTAAACGTACAACCTACTTTAAACCCCTTTAAACGTCTTAAAAACGTGACAGCGGCATTCTTAAAGCCCCTGCAAAAGTCATCCGTATGGAATTACAAAAATAACCTGTCTGATTATTTTTGTTTTGTGATTTCATGTATTGAAATGTGTATCGATTAGCAACAATTCCAATAATACATCATAAAAACTCCTGGATAAAAACTTGACACTATCCTGATAAAGCGGGTAATTGATTTAATTCATTCATTCATACGTTCAGGTCGTGCTCAACAGCCCAGGCACTTGAACTGAATCTAACCCATGTTATATAATCTATTTCCATTCCAGAAGCTTCGTGTCTTCTATATAGGTCACCAGTTTAACTGGAGGGATCTTCAGTAGTTGTGATGGTTGTATTATTTCTGCCCCAAATTGCTTCCGTCTGAGTCCTTGTAAGCTTTCACAGAGTTCACATTTTGTGCACATAGGTACACTAACTTTTCCCATCCTGTGCAGATGCTTCCTCAGCGTACAGTGTCCAGTCACCAGGTCGGTAACTGTCTTCAAATTTCTCTTACCCAGTGTCAACAGCCTGGTAAAGAGTTCTTTGTGTAATTTATTCAGTAAACTCTTAGTATGGTGCCCTTGTGTCAGCCTTCATTTGAGTTGGTGTTCCTCAACTAGCAAGTCCCCTATTTTCCCTCTCATGTAGTCCTTTGGGATTCCACAGAACGGTACCGGACCTGTGAAGGCTCCTTTAGAGCCTTCTTCATTTGTTGGATTGCTGAAAGCTTCAAGCAGAGCCTGGCTGTCAGTGAATATTTTGATTTTTTGTCCGGTATTCGCTGTGTGTCGACCGTTGGAGGGGATAGGCGAAACTATCACAGCGCGCGCAGTGGTGAATTTCCGCAATTCGGTCGGAGGCTGATGATGTATATTGTATGTAAATTAAGAGAAAAATGGGGCACGACAGTTGTGTTGTTAATTGTAAAAATACAGGATGGAATAACAGTGGATGTGAAATATTACAAGTTTCCTACTGCGCAAGACAAGTTGGTACAAAGGAAAAAATGGATTGCAGCTGTAAAAAGAGTAAATAAAATACAGTGTAAACTGATACAGTATTCTATACGTCATGTTTTCTCCATCAATTTTATGTAGTTTGTTTATTTTTTCATAAATACATTTATTATAAATCATCAGAAAAATGATCAAGAGCATTTGTGTGCAATCGATACACATATAAAGAAGCAGCTCATGTCACTTGGAAAGTCAAATGGAATAATCGATTTTTATTAATGATTTTATGCAACGTTTATCTCCGTTGATTCTAACCAACAAAGCTACACTAAACATAAAAAAATACATTTTAAAAACGATTACTTACCCAGTAGCTTATAAAATACTGAACATTATGTCATTAGGCACTTATATTTTCAAATTATTCACATTGTAAAAGTTAAAAGGCTCCCTATCTTTATATTATAATTGTTGCTTCCATAAGCTTTACGTGTAAATGCCTCCGACGTAACTTGCGTTTTTAAGCCGCGAGGGGGCGACAGTAGGTACGCACATAGCGAATATCCTCTTCTGATGCTTTTATCAATGCAGGCTATAGCGGCAATTGTCTCTGCTTGAAACACAGTTGTGTATCGACCAAGAATAAGGAGCAGTTTTTTTCTAGGTCCACTTATACCAGCACCAGTGCCATGGTTTGATTTGGATCCATCGGTGAACCTGATGATTTTTCCTGAATTACCAGGATGCATAATCTGTTCCCTGGATGGGATGATGATATTCAACGCTCCGGTCTCCGGACCGGTGTCATGCTATCAAAACTCATGTGAAATATGTGTTCCTTTAGTATTGTCCCAGTTTTTTCAGTGTGTCTCTCTCGAACATTGTTCGGGGACCATAAATCTCCCGACAGTTGATGGATTATTGGAAATTTCCATTTTTAGCAATGGTAATTTGACTACATTAGGCTGAAATACTATATAGCTATACATTTATACGCATTTAGTCGTATTGAAGAAAAATTAATACATCACAAGGAACATACATAAGATATTTGAATATACCACAGTTTGAAACGCAATCAAAGGCTTTAGTAATGTAACACTATTGGAGGTTTGTATATTTTACGCCAGACTCGGTAGTAAAGGTATAGTCGAGATTCTCCCCGAGACGGATTTGAATATATTTAACGGCTCCTTCCTATTACGTTACATGAAAATCTTCCTAAAATATTGGTAAACATGTTTGGTAAACCTCTCATTATATACATATACTGATATCAATATTGTCATTGTGTCAATACAAGATTTCACGCTTTGTGAGTGACAATAACACAAACAAAACACCGAAGCTTGTCAAGCTCGATCGCCTCGCATACTTCAAATACGGATACGTTTCACAAAAACTTATTTATCTCCAGCGAAACTTTCATGAAATTTTTCGTGAAAGAATATAGTCCACCCACCACTACGCTTGAAAACAAACTTTATTTTCCTCTTCACAGACTTCTCCGAACTATTTTGTACAACGACCTAACTCCCAGCTTTCAGGGCACACTGGAGTTAAGACAAGTGGAGCGCATTAAACGATATTGAACAAAACTGATGAAAATTAGTTGTCAGTGCGAACCAGTAATAAGAAAACTGTGCAGTACTTGTAATGGATGAATTCAAGAGGATTTTATTTAATTAAAATAGTGGACTTGGCCATTGATCATAACAATAACATTTTTCGGAGTATATTTTTTGTCTCTATGCCAGTCTTCCTTAGTATGAATCAGGTCCTATTCCAAGGTTTGATTAATATTATCGGAGATACAAGAGTTTCGATGTTTATTATAGAAAAAAAACATGACAACTCTAGCAGGCAGAGTTCATTTTATAACCGTAACTTCAATCATACACCAGCACATTTTATAGAGAATTTCATTTTTGCATCGGCTGCTAGGCAAGTCGCTAAGCAACAAATGCGAAATGGAATATTTCGTGTTCGATCTAGGTTCACTCTAAAATCACGACGACTACTGCTTGTCAAATTATGACGTCCAGCGAAAAATGATGAAATGTCAGCAGATCGTTTCTGTCAAAGTTTCAGTAGGTGACGAGTAATTTCATAGTTGTTTTCTGTAATAGTTATTTATGATACAAGTGCGTGAAGTTATACTTTTGCGCATGAGTTGCGAAAATGCAAGGAACGAGCGTAGCGAGTGCCTTTTTCGCAATGATTGCGCAAAAGTACTTCACGCACAAGTGTCATACAAAAGTTTATCTACGAGCACATGAAGAAAAAATAAAAAAATGTGCTCTGAAGGGAATAAATAGTTATTTGTTTCACTAGGCATAAAAGCACAAGATTTAATGCCGCGGCATTGAAGGCATTAAATCTGCTTTTCTGCCGTGTGGAACATAATTTTTTCTTCAAATTTGTTCCAATTCCACGCAAAATCGACTTGTCATATTTAAATTGCGTTTCATTATCAATTCTTAATGTCATTGTCAATTTTAATAACCAGCTTAATTCAAATTATTACTTGGAAGGTTTCCTAGCAACGAACTTTTTCTGCCTAGGCAGTAAAAGTGGACTTTTTCTGCCTAGGCATTAAAAGCACAACTTCTAACCCTGCCAAGTGTCATTAAAAGGCCGCTTTTAATGTCATTTGGAGAAAAACAAATAAAAATGAATTTTCTCTAAACAAATGTATACACAACGAATTCTAATTATTTAAATTCATATTTACAGTGAAATCAGGACAATTATTTAAATTACTAATTATAACATTGGGTAATTTGTCTTTTTTTAATGTAACAAATATTTTCTACTGACACTTCTGTCAAATTTACTGTCAGCACAAAAGTTTATCAACAAACGACTAAATTCAAGGCAACTAGATAATCACGTAGAAAAAGAGTGTTAAAATGGAAACCCCATTTAAAAAGCATTGGTCATTTACGCACGCGTTTGGGTGTTATAATGAAAGTCCCATTTAAAAGGGTTTTTTATTTACGCACGCTTTTTAACGTATGTATAATGTATGATTTCACACATTTTTTTTGGTTCGTAAATGCCTAATTTTAAGCCTGATCGTAGATAAATACATTTTTATAGGCTTCTATTTCTGTGTACCTACCTATTAGAAATAGCAATAAAAAAATATTTACATATTCCTTAAATTTATATTTTAATTCTGATAGAAAGCCCACTAGCGGTGAATTCGGAGTAATGAAATATTATCAGTTTATTCCTTCCAAAGTTTTTGCAATATATGCATGTATTAAACGTGAACGACATGCGTTGTCATAGAAAAAGTATAGTATGCAATTCGCAACAAAATGGCCATTTTGTGCTCATTGCATAATTTACTATTTTGCATCACCATATAAGTGAATCATTAAACCACCAATTCTATGTCCTAGACCTTTGTTTAACTCACATAATAATTTCGTCATGTGATATTCCATTTTCAAATGAAATGTTACTGATATATAAAATATAAGTCCTACTGACCATGTACCGTCGCGTCAGCGTATCATATTAAAACGAGTGTGCTTTGTAGACAGGTTGGATGAATGAGTAATGACCAAAACGCGCGTTAGAGTACACTTTGCGAAGCTCGTACGCCAAAACTATTGACCTAATGAAAAAAAGGTGGATACATAATTTGTAGGTAATTGTCCCTAGTTCAATTTTGCATATAACTATTTTCATCGTAAAATAAGTCGGAAAGGAGGTATTGTCAAGAAACTCGGAAATAGCACATAAAAATCTATAAATCACCAATTTTCAAAAATCACGGAACACTTTCCAAGTAAAACTACCAAGTAACTGTAGTATTACAACTGACTGACTGACTGACTGGAACATATGCTGTCTAAGTTGTATTATCTGAGTCTTAGTGCTCTTTTTGATGCCAATTTTTTCACGAATAATTCCAGTGGTTGCAGGTGTAGTATTAATTCCTGCGCAGCCTGTGCTCTTTTGCCTCAGTTATTCTAAGGCTGCGTTCCTTAAAACTCAAGCTGCTCTTCTTGTTAGTGCCTTCTATCATGGTTTCCCACGCGACGTTTCCATATGGAACAAAAGATCTCACAATTCTTTTTTTGGGGATTATTGAGTTTTAAGTTGCAGTGATCAGTTTTGACAGATAAACCATTATTGCACGTTAATTTCTTATAATTATCGCAGTGAATCTGCTTATACTTAACTCAGGGATAACCAATTGTGCCCTTTCCTTCTCCTCAGTTGCTGAAAAAAATCTCAGAGACCAGTAGCCCCGTAGTGTCCGTGATTGCCCTACTTGATCGTTCCAAAGGTTAGATCTTTTCTATTTCTAGGCTTTACCTATTTCTTCCAGTATTCCATTGGAGATAATACCGCAAAACGATTCATCTATTTCATTTCCTTCTATTGTAGTGTGTCCTGGAATCCATGAGCTTATACTTCAAGATTGTCTTGTGCTTTTTCGACAGTTGTCTCAGTGCGTAGTAGGTGCGAATACATCAAAATTGCTCTTTTATGTTTTCGGTTGGTCATTCTGTATGTTTTTAATGTTGAGGTTAACAAGGAACTCTATTGCGAGATTGTCGGATGATCTCACTAATGATGATCGACAAACTATTTATCTCTCATTGATGAAGCTGAGTCGAGAATAAATTGAAAACTTTCCAAATGAACGAATTTTGCAATGTGTGACAGATTGGTGCGATACCATATAAAAAGCGATAAGTTTAACATAGTTTTTTAAATCACGTTCTGCTGTCTGTTGTTCCGCAGATTATTGAATAATATAAATGATATTCTATGGATTTTCACTTTTTTTTACGCAATTAGCATCAACCGAATTTGGGAGGGGGATATTGTTAGAATGTTAGAGCTAGTTATTGCTCTAAGGTATGAACACAAGTTTTTATTATTACACTGCCCTCAATAAGTCGACTTTAAACTTGTATAATTTGGCAAGTTCATTTGAAGCCGTGAAAGGAATGCGGTCGAAAACATTCGATATTGCCACGTTTAACTATGAAAAAGCCAAAGTTATAAGTATGTAGTGATTATAATTGGAAAAGGGACTTTTTATTATCAACAATATTAACAATATGATTGAACATTCATTCTTCAATGTGCCTGTTTCCTTGGATTTTTTCTATCAACAATATTTTTCCAATTTATGAATATTGCAAAATAAACACTTTTCCATATTTGCTATGGGATTCGTCAAACTCTGGCAGCGTTGTATGAAAACCATAATTACCACACCCTCCGAATTACATAATTTTTATGATTTTTTATGATTTTATTTTCAATTTTACTTGGTAAAATAGATACGTACGCCATTTGTATATTTATGACAGATATGCGACATGTTTCCTCGCCTCTTACCGATGCCACGTAGATTAACCACGTAGATTAACTTGCCAAACCTAAGGTGCGACCGTTGGCACGTGCCAATGAATATCGCTTCTTTCAAAGGAAGCCAGTGAGAACGGAGAGTGGGGAAGTAAATTTTTTATTTTACAGTGGAATTGAAGTTAGGATTCGTTTTTTCCTAAAGCGACTTGATTTCCGTTTTCGGCTTTAAATCCTGGTAGTATTTTTACATGAATACTCCTCTCAAATTCTTGATTTGTTCTGTAACAATTCTCATCATGTTCCAGTATGAACATCCACAAAATACACCCTTGATATCCGAGCTGCCTTCAGAGACTGTCCTCTATCCTCTATCCTCTAGAGGTGTACCGTTAGAGACAGAAACTGACATAATATATTAAATCGTTCAGCTTATACAGGGTGGTCCTTAAGTAAGGGTACAGGGAAGTACAGTACAATCTTTACTTCAAAATATTGCGATTTGAACCAACTAGCCTTAATAAAATGTTGATATTAAGAGAGATACAGGGTGTTGAACATGAAATTTCCAATGCTTTTTGACGCACAAAAATTCAAGGTTGGGAGTTTTTGATATGAGAAATCATAATTTTGTACTTATTTCGATTTATTTTGTAGAGGGCTCCACATAGGCTACGTATGCGGCATAAATGTACGCAAAACTTTTTGCCTTCCACATTAGCGCTACTTTTGTGAAAAATAATTAAAGCCATATCATTACAACACAAAAAAGGTATATTTGTTAGTATTCCCAAATCCTAACGGTTTTAGAGATAATAACATTTTAGTGATCAACTACATGATTATTATTATAGAGGAGCGGAACACCCCCAAATGGTCGTTTAGAAAATGAAAAACCGACCAACCTCGTTCTAGTCGCTAAGAACAGTCTTTCTTTATATTTTCGAGGGTGCTGAACACGAATATGACATTTATTTTTTTCTAAAATTGGGGGAACATGGTCAAAATTGACTTTTTAACCGAAAATGCGAAAAAAACGATTTTACGATTTTCGACAATCAACTCGCGGTTTCTCG